>VZSZ01003305.1:467703-478386 GCA_013398815.1 Ibidorhyncha struthersii | reverse complement strand
AGAGAGAGAGAGGGATCTGACTCTCAGCTTTTATCCTGTGCATGATGCAGATGGGATGGAATACCCTGTTGGTCAGTTTTGGGTCACCTGTCCTGTCCACTCCTCCCCGCAGGTGGGACCCCACTGCGCTTTTCCGCTTCCGACCCTCCAACGTGGCAAATAACCAAGTTGGTTGGCCTTGGCTGTTATAGCGATAAGTATAAGCAAGAGCCTCTCCGCATACCATGCCTGGGCATCAGCTATAAACATTGGTCTTATCACTCTGAGAGAGCGAACACTGTCTGCACAATTTGCTGTTGATTTCAGTAGTTAGAAGAGGCCCAGCTACGAAGCAAAGTTACTGAAAAAAATTGGTCCAGTTTTACCTCAAACCAGGACACAAAGGCTCTAACACACAAATTTAAAAGAACGGAATTTACCCACATGAGGAATTATATTCTGTGAAGCAAGATTCGACCATAAGTAAGCTCATATGAATGACTAAATTGAAAGTCATGTAATAATATTCTTCTCTGCTCTGTGATGCATGAATTTAATTATGCACAGTGATATGGATCACTGAAAAATGATCATTTCCAGGGTTATGGAAGAGCTTGCCACTGATTAGAAAGCATATAGTGCAACCGAGTTTAGGTACAAAAAGGCTGAGAATCAGCTTAAATATCTGAAGTTTTAGCTTTTGAGAAAAAAATGTGTGAATGGTTCACTAGTTACTAAAATAGACCAAGTGTTACAACAGCAAGAACATATAGACGTTATTTGCGCAATAAAAATATGCGTGGTAACAAATTATATTGCTGTGAAGAGCAGATGAGGAGAGACGCCTACTGAAACCTGATGCTGCCTTTGAACTTTAAAATTTTAACTTAATAAGCTCTGCAGTGATGCTGCTTAGCAAAGGGCTGTCATGAAGGGCAGATTGGTTTCACAGCAGAGTTGCTTTATTAAAAATCCTCAGCGTTTCCATAAAGTCCTGATTCAGAAAGAGAAGGAGGAGTTACACTGAACTTGACTGCTGACCTGACAGGGAGAATGGGGCTATTGTGCCCAGAACTGAATATGCATATCTGTGCTGCTTCTCGCTCAGCTTCACACAGCAGTTCCCCTCGGAGAGAGAGGAACCCCTCAGAGATCTGAAAGTTGCTGACTGCCAGACACTGCAACCTTGAACCAGACCCTTAAGTCAGTAGGTTTCATAGCCTTAAAGAGGTTAAAATACAGCTTTTAACCTTCTCCCTTTTTTCTCCATTTGCTGTAGGGTAATCAATGGAGCGCAAGCCATGCGCAGCAGCACGGCCCGTGGCGTCATCTTTGTGCTATTCAGCAAACTGCAAGCTAGATGTGCTCAATTAATGGTAAAGATTGCCAGGGAAGCAGAGCTGGAAATGCTTATTTGGTAATGCATGAATTGAACCTGCTTGTTTGAAAAAAAACACCACTAATTACCTTACTGACTCTTTTGCATTAAGTCTCCTCTTTATACGCTGCTTTACTTGGTGGGAAGGCGTCAGCACAGTTCAGCACAAAATGTGACACAAACTAACGCTTGGGAAGGAAAACCTCCAATGGCACATTATGTGTTGTTCATTGCATGGCTTTCCCTATTACTGCTGAACTTTCAGGATAAAGAAAATATCATCTGTAATCATTAGTCGCACAAATAAAACACACAGAAAGGAAATTCATTCCCTCATCTTGAACCTCAGCAAAAGGCACAGCTCCTTTCTGCTCTGCCTGCAGTGCTCAGAAGACCAGCACCTGCTGAAGTCACACATTTTTTTCAGATTTTAACTGAATTAACTGCATGATGAAGATAGATCTGCTTATGATTCGATCTAGTAATGATGGCAAGAAAAGGTATCTGATTTGTTTTCTCCCCTGCCATCTTTGAGACATAGAGGCTGTCTTACCCAGGAAATTGTTTAATGCTTTTTCAGTCTTCATCCATGGTTTTCTTCTGTCTTCATCCTGACAGAAGCTGTGGTGCAGTTAGACATTTTCTTGTTAAAGCTGTACTGATATACAGCTCTCAGTTCAGTCCTACAGTTCTGTTTAAAAATGACACCTGCAGCAGTAAGCCATCTCTCATAAGCAAAGAAATGTAGAAAACGCACTGCAAGACATTGAGAATATGTGTCACTCCTGTTATGAGATCTATAAGGAGCCAACAAAAAACTTTTTATGAGTTTCATTTGTCTTATGCAAAATTAATTGTTCTACAATTCAATGCTCAGTTGTTCCTTCTTGAGAACCAAATGAACATAATTTTTTGTCATAGGAGAAATAGCTTTCTGGTGCCACCTATTAAGGAGCTAGAAAAGACTGTTTTCATAGTATGTTGTCAGAGAAATACTTTGTTTTGCACCACAGTGACAAGGCTGAAATAACTGTACAAGGTAGAACTGCAGGACATCCAACTAGGACTGTTGCAAGAAGCAATGCCAATGCAACGAGACCCTTTCTGACTCCTAGAAACGTCTTGTCACTACTGGTAAGTGAGGAGCTGCCCTCCCTGAAATAAAAGCTCAAGGCAACCTCATGATGTAAGATGGCTTTGGGGTGAATGAATCTCAAAAGACATAACGTGGAGGGTGACAGGGGATTAAGAGAGGTGGCATTATTGGGTAAACAGCAGAAAGTGAGATGGAATAAGATATTTATTTCCTATTCATAGCAGTTGATGAGAAAAAAGAGGCAAAGTCTATTGCATGCTGCTATTAGGGGGGAAGTAACAGCAGCTTTCTGATGCCCAGGAGAAGGTTATCAAGAAAACAGGGCCAGGCTTTTCAGAGCGATGTATGGCAGCAGGAGGAGATACAATGCATGCACATTGAAAAAAAGGGAGGTTCAGGCTGGATGTACGGACAAGACAGTCAGCAGGGACAGTCAGCAATAGGATAGCTTGTCCAGAGAGGTTGTGCAGTTTCCATTCTTGGGGGTTTTCAAGACCCAACTGGACAAACGCTGGAGTAACTTGGTCTGATGTCGCAGCTGACCGTGCTTTGAGCAGGAGGTAGACTAGAAACTACCTGAGGTCCCTTCCGACATGAATTATTTTATGATCTTGTGATCCCATGATTGTTCAGTTTATTGTGGAAAGAGGTCTTTTTCCATCCACATAAATGAACTTTCCATTTATCCTTATAATTGACTTGGCATTAATTACTGTTCATTATAAACATCTGCTTGACTGCTGACTCTTGACTTTTCATAATTAGCACTGTATTTATCTTTCAGATTAGTAATATTTTTATTTCATTTACATATAGACTCAGTGCTTGCAAGAAGAGATGTAATAGTTATTTAGAGAACTCAGGACAATATGTTTACCTTTCCTAGTTTAGATGCCAGAAAATGACCAGCTAGTTTACTACTAATAAGGACATTTACCCTTTTTTAAGTAGTTTTAACATCATCTAGCAGGAGGATGGTATATGAGCTATGATTATTCCAACTCTATTAAGACAGAAAAGGAATAATGCACTTTGGGGAAGTGAAGAAAGCATTATCTCAGTGTTCCTTACACTTCTGTTGCTGTGTTGTTTGTATGACAAACCAGACAAATGATAGTCTAAGCTTGGAATGCCTAGATTGCAGAGGACTTAAATTGTTTTCATGTTGGCACTATCTCAAGTGGAGCCTGTCACAGTGCTGTTACACTTAAATTTTCTTTGAAGTTTTGACTAAAAGAGACAAGGACTCCTCTTTAAAGGGGTACCATTCCTGATTTTTCAGATTTTAGGTGGAAAAAGACAATTAATGGAATGTGAGATTTTTTTTTCAGAAGACTAAAAAATGCAAGACAATTTTAAACTTATTTGTCCTTCTTGTTCTCAAAATAAAAATGGAAAAGAAAACAGAAAGGAGCCAGTCTTCTACTGCCTTGCATGTAGCATAGGTCCTCTACAACTTGTGAAACATGAGTGAAGATAAAAAAGAGTCCTGCAGGAAAAATCATTAGGTTTACACCTAGTGATTTATATTTACCCTGAGATTTGTTTTGACAGAGCAAATAAGAGATAATTCCAAGTGTCTTTAATAAAACTCATAGCATGTGCTTTAAAGTTTTTGCTTTATCAATCAGAAGAGCCAAATAATTGTAGAAGAGAGAACCCAGTTTTGAATTCCTTAAGTCTACTGAGCACAAAGCAGATGCCCACTCCAGGAACAACCTGCCCGTCTCGCTCCACATTGTGCTGGAAGTTGTCACATTTACTCATGTCTTCTTGCAGAGTTCACAGGGTGAGCCTATCGTAATATGGTTCAGTCAAAACTAAGTGACACAGGAAAGACCTACTATTTAACCTGTTTAACCTAACCTGCCTCATTTTGACTATATTAGCAAATCATCCCAGCAAATCTTTGGGGACAATAAATACAGACAAGAAGTTGACAAACAACTGCGGGTGGTAATGTCCTTTACCAACACAGTGGACCTGAGAGGGTAATATCCATTCACAACTTAATGCTCCTACAAAGGAGAGTCTGGATCCTGCAAATCCCTTCCAAGCAGTCTATGCAAGACAGCATATTAGATTATTTTTTTTAATGTATTCCTTAAACAGTTGCACTGCATATATAAAGCATGTGTTAAACACAGTATTTAAAGCTGCAAAGTTAAGATTTCAAGAAGAAGCATCAGAATCAATATTTTAATATACCTTTCCTGTAGTGCAGTTGGACACCTACCCTGCTTTCTGGCTGAGTCATAGGCTATGTGTGTCGGTTTGTTAACATCAGGCATTCACGTATATGGAGTTTGCAAAAATATCACAGTGTATATGTATTGGGATCCATACTGAGATTGTATGGGCAATTCAGACCCTGGCTTTTCCTATTACAAAAGCTAAGAATCTGATTTAGCAATCCAACCATTACTTTAACACATTTGTGTAATTTCCTGTAACAACTGCTCATCATCAAATTGGAGTCCTGACCTTTCAACTCTCCAACAAAGGTTTCAGTCAAACTGAAGTTCACTGAATGCCATGTAGCAATGGAGCAAAATTAGATGGCCGAAATTTCCATTTTCACCAGCTATGCCTGCCTCTCCTTTGATAGAGCCTGTTGTACCCAGGGAAGGCTCTACTGGTTAGCTCATGAAGCGTGTTCTGAAAATAGTGTTGGTCAGGATGGTGTACAAAGGTAAATTGAAAAAAGCGTCCTATGCCAGCTGAAAACATCAGCGGCTCAGGAGTTGCTTCAGAAACTGTCCAACCACTCTCGCTATATGTACCCTTAACTCTGATACAAGGACAGGAACAGTGACTGAGGACCATTTCAGTTGTCCAATTTGAATTTATCCTGGGTATAACTGAGTCCTACTGGTCAGCAGTGGGAGATTATTGTTTCAGAGTGGAACAATAGCTATCATGTTCACTGAGGACTAGCTGGTAGGGTCCTGGTTCAGTCCACCAGCTATGCTGCTGCAGAAAGTTTCATTTATTGCAGTTGCTTTCAAGGAACTGTATAGGCCTGGCTGATAGAGTATTCAGGTTCAGTGATTTTGATCCAGGCTGAAAGCTCTTGAAGAACACAAGTGAAAAAAAAGGAATGAATTATTTTTATAAATGTTCCGCACTTATGAGGGTATTATATGCAGCGCATTTCTATAAACAGAGTTTTGTTCCAGCTGAACTCCTTAGATCTTCTCAAAACAAACAAAAATGGGTTTGATAATAACAGAATATACTGAAAATACACAGGTTTCTGTAAACCTTCCTCTATAGCAAATGCAAACAAATCATTCACACATACCCACCAAAACCAGAAGACAGCTTTCTGAAAAATGTCCTTCAATGACGTTCACACAAAATATGATAGAAACCCCATATATACCACTTAAACTTAGTGTTTGCTGTAGATACTGCATTAGCTTATCAAGTTATCAATCAGCATGCACAGATGTGGTCAATGTTTGGAGCCTCTGCTCTTCCTCTTCCCTCCATAAGTTCTATGTGAGTTTGGGGAAAAACACAGGATTTTCAACTCAGAAAATAACAAAGCAGAAGGAGGGCTGTGGTGTGGGGTAATCATTACTTCACAGGACACAGCCTGGGTTGCTACTGCTTTGCATTTTGGAGTAAAAGTATGTAAATCACATCAGATAAACATTTTAGCTGGGCAGATACATTGAAGGAAATGTTTAATAGATTATTAAAAAAAACAACAACCTCACATAGATTCCTAATCATCTATCTATAGCTCTGAACGATGGAAATTATCCATCTTGAGTTCTCACGATTCTTGCAGTATTGGTTACCTCATTTGCATAAAATGAATAGAATAAATTGTTACAAATCCAAAAATATACGGTTGCCAGGATACATCTCGCTAGATGCAAATGAAAATGGGTTTGTGCCGACCAGCTTAAAATAGTTTGGTACTTAGACATTTTCTTATTAACATTAATAGTGATAAATGAAACATTACATATCCAGTGATCCATTGAAATTATTACTGTTTGTTTTGCAATAGGAATATTATTTCAAGCAAATCTGAAAAAAAATTGTACAATTTAATTCCACTAAAATACCCTGCAGTTTCATTGTAGAAGCAGCATCCAGAATAAGCAAATACTCCATGTTTGCTTCTTGATAAAGTTTTGAATTCAAAAGGTAAGTTCCCTGTTAATTGTTTTTATGATTTTCAGTGCTACAGCATTAAAAACAAGCACCTGTCAGTGTATAGGCGCGCTATTATTATGCTTTGTCCAGGTATATGTGAATAAGGTAGTTACAGTTGAGAACCATACCCAAAAAATGTCTTGGGGTCTAACCACTTCCCTATACAAAGTCCCATTATTTAATGCATTTTATTCTGACTTGCTAGAAAAAGGACAAAAATATAATTTATTTTTATTTTAAACAATATATTTTATGAATCCCAACTACTTTTAAGTTGTATGCATGCATATCAATATCTTTAAAAGCCTATACCAGAAGCTTAACCATATCACTTTCCCAAGTAAAGTTAATTTGTGTAACATTGACAATGAAAATGAGTCTGCATTGAATGCCTAATGAAGATAACTAATGTATAAAATAAATACATTTTTATGTGTGCCATTCAAGGTGTGTACATATATTTTAAAGGGGATTATATTTCCTACATATTTACTTCCAAACGGGTAGATAAACACAGGTCAGATTTCCACCTGTATTCGGTTGAGAATGCTGTATTTTTGGTGAGCGGTGTAGCCGCCCTAATCTGCCATGGTCGGTCCCTTGCCAGCAAAGGGCTGGCTGCCCGAGCTTCTTCCAACGTCATGCATCAGTTGGTACCAGAAATAAACTGGCGGTTTACTGCAATAAAGGCTCGATGTGTGCTGAGAAAGAAAGCTCTTCGAGCTGAAGATATCTACGGCAACTGAGACACAGAAGTTTCCTCTACCCCCTTACTAGTGGTTGGTTCCTTGAGAGAAGAGAAAAATACTGACAAAACCACCGCAGCACCAATTCCCTTTTAGGAAACAATTTCAGGCACAATTCATAGTTGTAAAATGGTAGATTAACTCCCTCCTCTCCTCTTTTGGTTTATTAAGTCTCAAAAGTTACTGGTTTTACTCCTAATTTTCAGTGGTATAACTGAGAAGAAAATTATGTCCCTTAATTCCAAAATAGCACAGAGGTTCACCTTCACAGGTGATGAGCAGCTACAATTCCAAACAATATCAGTGGTACCGTGAATTATGCCAGTGATGACAGGATTGTACTGAATATTCATATAATTTACTTCATAGAGTACATTAGCATTATCCTTTTTTTCCTGTGTTAACCACACCAAAAAAAAGTACTACCAGACTGAGGAGACGATTTAGGGGCTGATTCAATGGCCAGTGAAACTGAAGACACTTTCCTTTGAATTTGGTAACCTCTGAACTAGGCTCTAAACCTTTCTTTTCTGAGAATGCTCTTTGTACTAACCTTTTTCATTTCAGTCTGCACAGAGCTAAAATGAGCATTAAGAAAGATGTCATTTTATTCCACAAATCAACTCCTACATGTAATACTTGAGAAAACTGCTAGATAAATGCATTAGTTCTGCTTAGCAAGTTAAACATCAAAGGCTGAAAACTCATGTTCCCATCTGTTCTGAGGCCGCTGTTTGCATCCAGATGATTGTTAGTGCAATTCTGCATAAAGCCATGAGTTTCAAGACTTGCAAGGCACCCTACTCTCTACAGAAGACTAGACAACACTGTTCCAGGTAGATAAAAATTCAAATATTTGCCAACACTGTAGATGACTTTATGAGTCATTCCTGTTTAAAAAAAAAATAAAAATCTCTATGTCAGCATTCAAATTACAGCAGATGGTATAAGGCCACCAACTAAAAGAATTGGGAGATTGCTGCTATGCTGCTGTGTCCCGTTTGAGCCATGGCAACTGGTTGTGTGTACATTGTCATAACTGTGAAATAAAATGTGTTAAATTTCCCTGAGACTGGAGATTGCAGATCAGTTTGGATGGGATTCACTGTGAGATTCAGACTCCTAAATTTTAGATATCTGCATGCAGGTGTCTTCAGCTAGGTGTCTAAGTTTCCACTGTAAAGACGGATTCACTTGTGTAGCAATGGGCACTCTGAGCTACCTGAGCTACTGCACAGGTCACAGGACCTACAGGAGATCTGATACTTCTGGAAGAGCAGTAGAAAACAAGGCAAGATACCCAAGGGCATCTTTAAAAGCCCTGAATGTTTCTGCTTACGCCAGTGAAGGTCAATGGAGCCTGGGTAGCTTTGCGCTGTGAAAACACAGCCTCTTAGGGGCTGGTCCACTGCGTTGCCCACCACACAAGTGATTGCAGGCACCTGCCTGCTTCTTGTGACGTGTGAGACACACAAAAGCGCCAGACCTGGACCCTACTACTGAGTGTAATGGGAGATTAGACCCCAATTAATACCTAAAAACACGCAGGTATCTGTATACCTAAATTTAGAGACACAATTCACCTGCGTATATGCAAGCACATCCTTTCACCTGGCAAAGTTTAGGGTGTTTGAGGTACCGGACCGGGGCTGGTAGAGATGAGCCAGAACTTTATGGGAATCCTGCACCTCTTCACAGCAAAAATCGGGCGCTGTGTGAGATCCCTTACAGTGTCCAAGTGATGAGAGATAACTTTATTGAGGAATCTGAACCTTACTCCATGTGCCTCAAACTGAATTTGTCTCACACCAGCACTGGGGTAACAGTTTCACACAGACAGTTACTGTAGCTCGGCTAATACGCACGTAGCTGGTTAAACAATTATTTCCTGGTCTCTAACGTCATTGTCCAAAGCTGAGAATCTGAAATCTATCACTCGCCTGCCATTCCCCCTACAGGCTGTTCAACTTCAGTCTTACGGCCGTATGTGACGCTAAAGCTATGTAGAAGTTCTACGGTTCATTTCCTCAATATATAATGGTCCCTTTGTTTTGGCAGGATTTAAAAGTTGGACTTTTCTAACTCCTAAATACTATCCCTATCTAGAATCAAAATATTCTTCTGGATATGTTCCTGATGCATTCAGTGCAGACAATCTGAGAGCATACATAACATGCACTACTAGAGTCAGAATATTTCCAAATGATGGGTGACAGCTGCCTCTTCTTTTGTAAAAGCATGCAGTTAAAGACGCCCATTACACAACGGTCTGAAGGCATGCCCCAGAAAAATAAATAAAAGGGGACATTAAGCTGCTATAGCCGGGAATCTGAGATTCAGTTCTCTCTCCTGGTTCAAGTTTTCCATGTGACTGTTCTTCCCGCCTGAAAGTGGAGCAATGTTACTTACTTCTTTTCAAAGGTACTTTGAGACTCGTGGATAAAACATGCACGGCAGCAGCTTAGTGTTCTACTAAGCCGGGTGCCGCAAGGGTAGCTATATTAAATATGCGCGACAGTAACAGACACCAAGCCTTTTAATAGACTCAGTATGTCACTCGAGTTATTTTCTAACTAGAAAATTTGGAATTTTCAGACCAAAGAAGAACAACTCAAGGACATCTGGATACAGCCTGGGTAAAGGCAAGAAGTTAAAGCGTGTAAGCGATGCTGCTGTGGGACGTGCGCTCAGTGGGGGTGACAGGCCAGAGGGTCAAGGCAGCAGCAGAGCCGAGGTGCTCACAGCTCTGCCCGACTGCTCAGCTTCACAGCGCTTCAAAACTTGCCTTATTCATGAGAATCACACCTCTCCCCGCGCACAGGCCCTTTCTTCGAGG
Source organism: Ibidorhyncha struthersii (assembly GCA_013398815.1). Taxonomy (NCBI): domain Eukaryota; kingdom Metazoa; phylum Chordata; class Aves; order Charadriiformes; family Charadriidae; genus Ibidorhyncha; species Ibidorhyncha struthersii. The sequence goes on along the minus strand of VZSZ01003305.1, from coordinate 468,178 downwards.
CGTCTGCCCCAGGCAGAACGCAGCTGTGAACTCCCAGGTTCACTGGCACAGTGCAGTAATGGCTTTGTGGTCAGCATCACGGCCTCTCACATTTAACAAGCTCGGTGAGCAAAACCCTGCGAACAAATAACCAGATACTTCTACGCTGTACTTCCAATATTGTTACTTGTAGGCATTTTTCTTCTTCCTTTTTTTTTTTTCTTTCTTTCTTCTTTCTCTCTTTTTTTTCTTCCTGTAAATGACTCACAGACTGGCTTTTGGGGAAGGGGGAAACCAAGCGCCTGCGAAGCCACTCGTGCAACTTTAACCTTATTTAACCCTCACAGCAGCCGGAGGAAGTACAAAGCATTTTCACGAGCTGTGAATGGGCTCAGATCTGGGTTTGACGTCTGGAGGAAGTGCTGCCTTCTGCAAAGCCAGAAATGTGAAAAAAAGAAAAAACCAAACCCATTCGCAGTCCCGCTGAACTCAGACA
>VZSZ01003305.1:415866-466819 GCA_013398815.1 Ibidorhyncha struthersii | reverse complement strand
CCTCCGTGGGCCTTGGCGCAGCCGGGGGAGCGGCTCCCCACGGGCACGGGCCCCGCAGGGTGGGCAGATCTCCGGCGTTGCTTTTCCCGCCGGTGGGTGCCGGAGCCGCCGCGGCTGCGGGGGAGGGCAGCGCCGGTGCGGGGACCTGTCTCCGCCCGGGCCCGGGGGAGCCTGGCTTAACTCCGGGTGTCAGTCAAACAACAGGTCCTGGTGCCTTGCTGCAGTAAGTACGCCTTTGCTGTAGTTGGGGGGGGGAATTAAGCTCACAACTTTGATTGTACCCAAAACTTTCCATGCCAGCTGCTGCTGGTGGTGGCGGTGGTTGGGTGCAGGGTGTTTCCAGAGGGATGTACCTCGGCGGGAGATGAAAAACACCGTCTGTAATGCCGCGTTCACCTCGTCGTTTGGATCTCCGTCCGCACTGGGATGTGTTACAGTGAACAGATACCACGCTTGCATCTGTTCTTCCTATTACTGTTTTTTCCGTAATTTAATTTCAAGACCGTTTCGCTTTAATTCTATTTATCTGGGTTTTGTTATGCGAAGGTCTTGGTAATGCGTGACGCCACTGTGTAAAATCGAATGCTCCATAATTCACTGGCAGCACAGCAAGACTCTCAACTTCACATGCTTTCAGTGGTGTCGCTGCTAACTTGCCGAGGGTGGTGATGTGGGTTGGTTTCCAGCCTGTTCCTGGTAGTCTTTGATTGCCACACGGCCAATTTTTGCACTCCGTTTTTGTTTACCAGCTCATAAAGGTAGTTTGTATGTGTATGGGGAAAGGGTGAGTTAAGGAGATGTTTTTGCTTTGCTTTTGCTGTTCTCACCATCTGCAAGGTCAGAAAAAAACAGAAAATTACTTTGGCCGTGAACTCTTAGGTGGGGAGATCTGGAATGAAATGCTGTCGTGACATGAGGTTGCCTTGTGGGCAAAGAATTTCACATGCTCAGCACTGCTCTACAAAAATACCCTAACTCATATTACACAGGGAAGACCCAAGTTGATACTTCCCTTTTCTCTGTTATGCTAACTTTTATATTTTTACAACACGTAAGGAAGACTTAGACATCCGCAATGTACTTCTTTATTTTTTTAAGGAATAAACTGCAATTTCTCACGTTTGATTCTCCTTTCTAGTCTCCTATAATACCCCTACTCCCCTTCTCACCAGGCCTGAGTTAAAAACTTGTGATAAAGCACCATTAGTTGTGAGTTTAGCTTTCCTAGGGTAGACTTTAGAAAAAAAAAAAATGTTTTAATGAAATGAAATTACAGTTATGGGAATAGTATGAAGGGTTTGACTTAAATTCATGAAAAGCATAAAGTTGCAACTAAATAAAATTCTTCAGCTCCAATTTGAACCACTATAGCATAGTCTATCTGGTCTTTAAGGTTTCACTTAAATGTAAACTATGGCATGTATAAGTGAGGCTCTCTGGGTTATTTATATGGTTTCTTAATGACTGCCCAATCTTTTATTGTATCCTGTTCTTTACTTTTTCATTACTGTCCTGTGCTGTTTTTTCAGTGATGCTTTGTTTTTTCCGTGAACTTCTGTTCTTTATTAAAAACAAAAAACTAAACAAACCACAAGTGGTTAAGAAGACAATGTATGCCAGCAATTAGAATAAAAAATACTTGATTAATTCACAAAGCAAAAATGGTGATCATATTGGATACTACTGTGTAGTTATTGTCAGCAGTCATTTCACCATAATAGTGAGTCTATTAGTGAATTTTACAGTGCTGGGAAGATAATTCATTGTTAGTGTGCTTAGCTTGTCTTCATGACATCATTTTCTGACACTGTTTTGTCAGGCTGAAATATCTTGTCCTCAGCAGTATGGTAGTCTCACAAAGACACTGAGGATTTGCATGTGCAGTATGTTGCAGATTTCCACATGTTCTGTGTTATACAAAATGAGAGCTTAAAATGTGTGTCAAAAACACTAGATGTTTTTTAGATGAATAACAATTCCCATACTTTAACAGAAATCATATTTTACAGGTGTACAGATACTATAAATAAGCAAGACCTCTTTAATCAATCATATTTATATGTATTTCCAAATACCCTTTTAATTAGAGTTTTTAGAGAAAAAAAAAAAACAAAAATATTATTCTATATCCCAAACCTGTATGCAATCCAGACATCATTAGGTCGCCTATTAAATCCCTGGAGACAAACTGAGCATGTCAATGTGACCTATAACATCAGTGGACGGGAGAATATGCATACTAATAATATATGTCGATTTGAAGGAACCAAAACCTCTCAGTGTTTCCTCAATACTGAATTCAGTATGTACTTGGATCTGGTTTAGTATTATCTATCATTCTTTTAGCAGTGCTTGCTACTCATGTTATCTAGGAATGCAAAACAGCAACATTAAATCAGAGAACACAGTTTGAGAGGCATGAATTAAAATATTTAATATATGGGGCAGCTTGAGAGTTGCAAAAATACAGTCATAAATTTGAATTTTGTTGTTTAAATTAAAATTGTAATATAAGCTGCTATGCACTCATGTGTGAATGACGATGACAGCGATGTGAATGATGTGAGATGTACAGGTCCTAATTCTTGTGAAGTACTGAATTTACCATTCTTCTACATTCACAGAATTCCAATTCATACTCCCAAATAAAATGAAAAGCATGACTTATTTTGTGTGTTTATATACTGCTTGATACAAGTTCTTGATTTAAACTGGTAGGGGTAGTTGCTTCTACAGGAAAAATAACAGTAATGGCTACGGGACAGATACCTTTTAGGACAGATATGACCTGGTGCAGCATTGACACGCAGGTGCTTTAAAGATTTTTATTTATTATTGTGGATTTAAAACATTAGAAATAATCTCATGGTTGGTATCTTCATGTTTATGTTAAGTTAAACGCCAACCAGTTTTACCTTAATTCAGGAATGGTTACTTTTGCGTGCTAATGGCTGAAACATTCTTGTCTAATTTATGAACTTGTCAATAGACTGCATAACCAGTGCTCTATGGGACTTCTTTGTGCGTTTTATCCTTTCCTCCCTGTCTGTGATAATACTTGTGTAGGGCTGTTCACAATGGCAATGTCCAGGTTGACTTTTAACATCACTGTTTGGATGAATGGCAGTGTAGAAGGTGAAGCTAATGTGTAAGTCTGAGGCTTATTTTTGAGTAAATCTGTGTAAGGAATTTCTGAGGTTTGTAAAATGTGAAAAGTTCATTTTGAAGGTTCCAGTAGCAGTGCAACTTGTGATGTTATGTGTGCCTATAGCAAGTGCTAGTCTGGTTTGGTTCAAGTCTGAAGTTAATAAATGAGATTAATGAACCTATGTCCCTCAGACCTGTTGAAGAGCATCAATACGGTGTGGGAGTTGTCATGGCATGGAGCCTACTGGGATCTTGTGTTTGGTCCCCTGTTTGTCTGCGGTGAGCTCTGGATGACAGAGGAACATCTGGGCGTTGGACAATTTAATAATGCTGTTGGAGGTGCTTCGGCGTTTTTAAGGGGATGCGTAGACTTACACTGACGTTTTAGATAACAGCCATTCTGTACTCTCCTATGGCTCTGTGATGATAAGTTTCACTTAAAATTTAAATAGTTGTTGGAAGCTTTTTTAATATATAATTTATGGTATTTTGGGGGAGAAATCCTTCTCCCTGTTGTAGTACAGCCTGAATTCATGAATTATTTCAGTGGCCTATTTTACAATTAGATGCCTCAAAGCTAAGGCAGATGTTCCTAAAACCCATGTCTGAAAGCACACTGTTGTCTGTAATTTTTACTGTGAAGAAAATCAGATGCACAGAGCTTTATTTCTGCATCCATCCAGAGCTGTTACCACCGCGACTGTTCCGGAGAGTGGCAGTTCCCTCCTGCCTCAGTGCCTTTAGCATCCTGAGATGGGAATGTTCCCCCAGGATTTGAAAAGCTTGTTTTGCTAAGAAATAAGTAAGTGTAAACTATTTATTCAGACTCGAGGAAGAAGCATTTGCAGTGATGTTTATCTCGCCCTCTTCTACTCATATTCAACGGTGCGTTAGTTCCATCCCTTACCCATAAAGTGTGAAGTTTGATTCTTTGTTCCCTTTTCAGTTTAAAGTAACTTGAGCTAACATCTCCCTCTTCCTGGGGGAGTGCAACAAGCAGCATGTCATAAACTGTCCTTTACTTCACCTGCAACTGTGTTACTTTGGGGGGGGTGGTTGGTGGGGGGGGTGGTGGAATTAATTAGGCCAGAGGGAGAGTGACTCCTGCCCTGTGATCAAGGCATTCAGCTGAGCGGAGGGAAATCTGGTTCGCATGGGTGTTTCGTTCTTTCATCCAGTGAATGCTTTTCCATTTTGTAGTTTCAGGAGTAGTAGTCTAGGATAGTCTGTGGGTTAGGGCACTACCCTGGCATGCAGAGCCTCTTCGCCTGGAGAGAGCCTACCGCCCACTTTTGCTTCCTCCGTGGTTGCTTTCCTGATGCTCTTAAAATGCTTGCTGGTGCTTGGGGGTGTGCTCCTGCCTTCTCATCCGAAACTTCACTATTGCATGACTCCTTTCCTCATCAGCTTGTGAAAGGGATGACTTTGTATCTTGCTCCTGGGGAGGCCTGGAGGTTTTACAACCCTTTTTAATTACATGGGTACCTCTTGAACTTCCAGGATAGGTGACATTTAAGGTACAGCCTTCACAACTTTGTTTCCTATTAGGTTAGATGGCTTCCTGCTTACTATCCCAGGTATTTTAATTTTCATTATATACCCAAATTAATTGTAGCCATGTTCAAAACCTTCCTGAGTCCACTTTGTGCCTCTAGTCTCATATGGACTAGTACATCTAAGAAAAGTGTAGATTCTGGGGGGTTGAAGGCAAGATTTGGCAAGACTGAGGTTTCCTTCAGAAGAAAGTCTTTATTTTGGGGTTAGAAAACAATTTGAGCCTGGTTTGATTCAGTTGTCTAGCATAGGCATCTCATCCTTCTGAGATGCTTTACGACATCCACTGCATGTATGCTTGGCTAGCAGATGTAGGATGGCCAGAAGACCCATGTCCTGCTTGGAGTAGCACCTACTGAGAAGGCGAGATATTTTGAGACAGATCAGTGCTATTTGCCTCTGCAATTGAACTGAGCCCAGTAGTGTCCCAAGAGTATTGTTGCCTAGGCTGAATGTGGTTAGACTGAGAAGCGGGAGGAAGGGGTTGTTTTCTTGCTTTTCAAAGACATTTCAGAGAAAACCCGCTTTCTGTTTTTTTTTCTTTGTTGTGAGTGTATTTGGTACCTAGCCTGATCATTATAATTTTCATTTTGCAGCCGCCCCAGATTAAGTCTGGGAGGTTAGCTAGAGTTAATGGCTTTCTGGGAAAGAAGGGGAGAAAGTTCATCGTCTGGTTTCTTTCATGCATATTAAGAGCAGTGCCGAGCTGTGGGGCAAAAATTCATTACTGTTGGTTGTTAGCTGGTACGGAAATGCTGAGTGATGGTGCCACTTACGGAGCTGAACTGGTTTTGGAGAAGAAGGAAAATTCTCTCTGGTAACTGATCCATATGATCCTATCTCCAGTAAATTGATTCCAGAATTGTGTTTAAATAGCCTCCGTGAGAGATGTGCAGCGGTATTTATCTGGTACAGATGATTTGCTGGCCCTAATTTTTTGGGGTGGGTTCGTTTAATGCTGTGGAAATTGGGGGAGGGAGGCAATGGTGAGGGGAAAAATTATAATAATAGTCCTCAGAGTTGTTCAAACCTGTCTACATTTTAGAAGGTTAGATTGTTAGGTTTTTTTATGTTTTATTTCCAGGAACAGTCTAATTTTGTCTCAGTTATGCTTTTTCCCACCCACACGTGCACGGTCTGACTCCTTGTACTGTATTGCTTTGTAATTGCACGGTGTTTTGCTTCAAGGATCATCTCTAGACTGTTGGTGACTCCTTCAGATAAAGATTTCATGATGGGCGTTGGCATCTTTAGAAGCTTCTGGAAATAAGTCTCTAATCATCTCCCTAATAAGTGATGGCAGCAGAGGAAATGGGAGCTGATATTCTGTAACCGTTTTTCCTATGTTTTTATTATTAAAGCATAAATGAGCTGTAGGACTGGAACACTTCCCTCACCCTCTCACAAGGCTGTGCTGCAGCAGAGCTCTGTAATTCCAATTACTGCGGGGACGGTTTGCCGTTCCAAATGAGATCATGATGGGGATGCTGGAAACCAAGGCGCTCTCAAAATGTGTTTCATGCTCTGAATACTTGAGAGATTTTGTTAGAGTGTGATACTTAGGCCTACGGGGTTTATGTCTTTAACTAGAGAAGGTGTTAAAAAATCCACTTACTATTTTGTATCAGTATCTCTTGTATTCAAGAGGAAAACAGAAAATATTTCCTGATCTTGAAGTATTCTGGGAATATGTTGCCTGTAGAACTAATATGTGCTTCTGCAACTAGATAATCTTACTACTTTATTTTTTTCCCCAAAGACAGGGAGAGAGCACACATATTAGATACCTTAGAAGTATGGGTAAACTGCTTGTCCATCTTCATACTGTGAGACAAAAAAAATGATTGGGGCCTGACTACTTACGCCTTTGTTTTACTGAGGTTTTGATTCATTATAGCACAGACAGTATCATGTTGTCCTTTACTGAACTAGAAGTAAATCTGCCAAAAAAAAAATCCCCTTTTGTTCTGCTGCTGAGGAACACTGTGGGCTGCCAAATCCTGGCAGTCTGAGTCACCACAATCGTAATAAAGTGTTTGTACTTTTGCGGTTGCTGTTATTCAGTGTCTTCTAATTTATTCATAAGGCAAAGGGACACCTACAGGTTAAAATACTACTTTTTAAAGAAATATTCCATGTTTATACTGAAATAACATTTTATCAAAAGGGAATTAAATACACACTGGTAACACCTTAAAGCTTCCAAGGAGTACATATATACATATCTTGAACACATTCCATTTTTTGTGTAAGAGCAATATTAGACTTCAAACAATGATGGGATTATTTTAAGCTCCTTACTGAACTCTGCTGTTTTGGCTATCTGAACTGACCTGATAATGATCTGATAACCAGGGAGACTGTTTCCTTCCTTCAGAAAACCAAAAAAAAAAAACCCCAAAAGAAAAAAAAAAACCCAACCTCCCCCTCCTTGCAACAAAGTTTTAAGGACAGAGACTCTGACCCTGCCAGTGCTTATCTGTGTTTTATCTTTGATGCGTGGGCTGTGACCCAGCAAGCATAACTCATGTCATTGAATTCAGTTGTTTTCAGGATCACTCCCAAACAAAGCAGACAAGTATCAAGTTGTGATATTGAAATAAAACTCGGAATGACTGCACATAAACAGCTGAGGGAAGGCAAAGTCACTCTCAATCAAGGATGGGTACCTGTAAGGCTGACAAATATGTTCCCTGACTGCGCAGAAGATGTGTGCAGGTACCCTGCAGGTGCCCGTGTGTACACTCGTCTGGTCTGGCTGATGTGTCTGGGCTTGAGCGGGAAGTGGGGGTTCTTACCAGTTCTTGTTCCTATCACCTGTACATGGAGAGGAAATGGGTTTCCTTAGAATTTCTTGATTCTTTAGCTGTTTATGGGTAGTCCTCGTGATTTAGGCATTTAACTCCAATATTGGTTATTGAGGCAGAAATGATGATTTCTTTCTTTCTATTGGTAAAACAACAACGAGGCTTTTATTCCCTTTTTTGCCTGATACATAGGGAATTCTGTATGTCATTTACCTTTCCCTAGCACTGATCTAACGAAATGTCCACAGTTCTCTCCAAAAAAGCCAAATTTTGTAAGTCAGATCACTAATAGCTTTCCCTGACTCTGTCTTGTCGAGCTGCTGAATGAAGAAAGGTGGACCGAGCCTGGGTGTGGGTGGTGGGCACCAGGGGGGTGTGGGACGCGTACAGAAATACGTCTGGCAGAAAGTACTATAATTTTAATTGCTGCTCTGAGTCATACTGTCACTACAGCTGTTTCCCAGAGAGGAGGTTTGCATGCTATTGACAGGACATCCACACAAAGAAAGGAGATGGGAGATAAGCAAATGCAAATATGTTACAGGCCCTCTGTCCTTTAGTTTTTAATACATTCTGTAGTGACGAGTTCAGCGTGAAACACGTGGTGACATGTAATTATATATGCATTAAGTAAATGGCAGTTGATTCGTGGTATCCCTCTCTCAGGGTGTGTATTCTTAATGCGCTGAGGTAGGGGTGAGTGAGTAGCAGTACAGCACTGAGCTGTTTGATTCATGTGGCCGCGCAGTCCTGCTCGGTGTGCTGACTTCCTTTCTCCCCTTTTTTTTTGCCCATAAAAGGAGAAAAGTGCTGGCATATGACTCGCTTTAGAGAGAATCAGAAGATAAGGATTGGGAGGAGGTTATTCAGGTAGCTTTGTCTCTTGTACACGGTACTAGACATTCTGCTTTCTGTGTTTGATGTGATATGGCTAGCAGAGTATGTGGTAGTATTTCCTTCAACTGACATTGAAGTAAAACATTTCCTTCTTCTAATAACTTCTTTCTTTTTCTTTTTCTTTTTTTTTTTTTCTGTATGGATGAGAGATTCTGAGGGGAAGCTGGATATAAATGAGTTTGGAAAGAAGATAAAAATCCCAGTTCTTGGGGATTAGGCTGTCCTTCCAAACCTGCAGACTCTTTCCTGCTGGTGGTTAAGAATGTGTGTGGTATTCTCCCATCCTGTGCCAGTGACTGTAGGTAGGCATGCCTAAGTTTATTGCTTTATTTTGCACTGTTAAAAAGTTTCATCTCCAGTTTTCCAGAAAACAGACTATTAAGGTGATTCTCTGAAGGCTTGCCCAGAAATCAAATCCGGACATCTTGGTGCCTTTCCACATCTTGAGCCTACTTGCTCCCACAGTCTTACAGTGACTGGTAAAGCAAGAGTCGCCTAATTTCCTTTGACGCGTTCTGACAAAAAACATCATGCTTCCACTGATGAAGGTCACATTTTCTCCATAGAGCGAAGGCAATTAACAGCTCTAAATAAGTTCCACACAGCTTCTGCTGTAGATTATTAGGTGGTGTTCAATGGGCTACTGATTAGGCATCGGAATGTGCAGGACGATCTTGAACTGTCAGCTTCAACCATGCTGCCTGCTGATGTCCTCCATGCGCATTCAAAGCCATCTCTGAGTCAGTGATTGACAGTATTGATCAGCTTGGCTTTAGGCAGCCTTGTACATTCCCTTTACTTATTGATGCTGTGAAACGATTTGGCATAGGGACATGTAAATCAGCTGTCTCTCTTCTTGCTCGGTCCAGCACAAGATGTTTTAGAAATCACAGCAGAATGGATCTACCTGTGGGAACTAGACTTTTTTCTTTGACAGCTGTGAAAAGTGGAGATCTTTGACCCAAACATTTACTTTCATATGAAATGAAGCATTTTGTGAAGGAGTCCGAAGGGAGCTGGAGAAAATGAAGATCTTCGTAATAAGCAGTCATTTCCTAGCATCATCCTTCTCTAATGTCACCATAGGTATCCTGAGAACAGAGCAAAAGGGCCATACTAATTATGGCTCTAAAGTAACTTTTTCTTTCAAGCTGGTTTATTAATTTTTTTTCCACATCAGAACTAGGATGTAGGCCAAGGTCTGTGAGAAGCAGATGTCTGTCTCATGCCAGCAGCGTTACCATCACGGGGATTTAATAAATTTGTTACTTCACTTGTGTGGGAGGGGTTTTGTTGTGTTGTAGGTTTTGGTTGTTTTTCTTGGAAGCTCTGATAGTGAGTTTTCTGGTTAATTTGAGAGATGGTCTTTAGTCGAGTGTTGACGTCACGAGTGTTGATGTTGGGGTAGATGTGTCATCTTTTCATCTTTTTGAAAGACACAAATTAAACCTGTAGTTCAAGGCACTATGATGAAAGTATTCCCTGATAAACTGGGGTGTGGGAGTTTATCATCTGGAACTATTAGGTTGGAGCAGATGGTTATTAGGTGGACTCACTGGACCAGATTGGCAGCCAATACTTCAACAGTTATAAATGGTTTGTCAAGGTTTTACAGAATAATATGCAGTTTTGTCAATACTGTGGTGGGTTGACCCTGGCTGGACACTAGGTGCCCACCAAACTGCTCTGTCACTCCCCTCCTCAGCTGGACAAGGGAGAAAAAATATAACGAAAGGCTCATGGGTCGGGGTAAGGACAGGGAGATCAGTCAGCAATTACTGCAACAGGCAAAACAGGCTTGACTTGGAGAAATTAAATTTATTGCCAATCAAATCAGAGTAGGATAATGAGAAATAGGAAAAAAATCTTAAAACACCTTCTCTCCACCCCTCCTTTCTTCCCGGGCTCAACTTCACTCCTGATTTCTCTCCCTCCCTCCGAGTGGTGCAGTAGGACAGGGAATGGGGGTTGCAGTGAGTTCATCACAGGTTGTCTCTGCCACTCCTTCCTCCTCAGGGGGAGGACTCCTCACACTCTTTCCCTGCTCCGGTGTGGGGTCCCTCCCACAGGAGACAGTCCTCCATGAACTTCTCCGATGTGGGTCCTTCCCACAGGCTGCAGTTCTTCAGAAACTGCTCCAGTGTGGGTCACCCATAGGGTCACAAGTCCTGCCAGCAAACCTGCTCCTCTCTCCACAGAGCCACAAGTTCTGCCAGGAGCCTGTGCCAACACATGCTTCCCACAGGGTCACAGTCGTCTTTAGGCCTCTACCTACTCTGGCGTGGGGTCCTCCACAGGCTGCAGGTGGATATCTGCTCCAGTGTTAACCTCCATGGGCTGCAGGGGGATAGCCTGCCTCACCATGGTCTTCACCACAGGCTGCCAGGGAATCTCTGCTCCGGCACCTGGAGCACCTCCTCCTCCTCCTTCTTCCCTGACCTGGGTGTCCGCAGAGCTGTTGCTCTCACATATTCTCACTCCTTTCTCCAGCTGCAGTTGCACAGGGTTTTTTCCCCCGCTTCTTAACGATGTTATCCCAGAAACACTACCACTGTCACTGATGGGCTCAGCCTTGGCCAGCAGTGGGTCCGTCTTGGAGCCGGCTGGCATTGGCTCTATTGGACACGGGGGAATCTTCTGGCATCTTCTCACAGAAAACACTCCTATAGCCCCCCCAGTTACCAGAACCTTGCTGTGCAAACCCAATGCACAATACCATTACATTGTTAAGGCTACTTCAAGGTAAGCAGAGTTGGGAATGGAGAAGCATGTAGTGAGATGGTCTGTAGGTAAGCAGCTGTGAAAGGGGTGTATGTTTTTGTAGGGTTGGTGTAATTTTTCAGTACCCTGTCACACTGCATAATCAATTCTATCTATACAAATTTTTAAACACAGTGATTCTTGCTAAGTGTAATATTTACATCCAAGTTTGCACCAGCGTAGTTGTGTTTTCCTTTGGAAAAAATTTATATGACTCTGTTGTGTTTACAAAGACTTGTTGCTTATGTTTCTTTTTTGTGCAAAATGAGGATAAATGTTTTTGATTCAGTTTTGCATGACGTTTTTTAAGGTAAGTTGGGATTTCTGACTTAGAAGAAAGAAACAAATTTGTGAAGATGTATGAGAGTTTGTAACTGATTGAAAAAAACCACAGATTTGTTCCTGCGATGCTGATCTTGTCAAGTGAATTTCTTCCTTGCTCACCACCCCGATGTGGGTAAAGTTTAGAGAAGCAGAGTCTCAACTGCTGTGCATTCGGATGCCATCAGCAGAGCTATGCCCGCTTTATACCAGCTGACAGTCAGGACCAGTGTTCTACTGGCAGCAGTCCAGGCTTGCTGAAATTAAGTCAGATGCTCGTCTTCAGTCTCTCTGAGCAAATTAAAAAACTCCAAAATCTGCACTCTCTAGATTTTCACGTGTGCTGCATGTAATATGTGTTGAAACACAAATGCTTAACTGTTACATGGTGATTTGGTTCTGTTCTCTTGATTTGAAAGCAACAGCCACCTATGTGACAATGTGATATTAAAACCAGAAGCTGTACCGCCTGGAAAAGGTGACCTGTTAATTCTGAAATGCATTGGCCACTTATGGAATTAACTTCTGAAAATGATGTTCTCCAGAAGCAACTGGGTACTATAATTACGATGCGTGTTCATAGTAGGAACTAAATAAGGAATGGATATGGCATGCCACTGTACTGTTACATTTTTAGTACTGTTTGTGACACAGTTTTGTCCTGTGCCAACTAACACTCTCCCAGATAATGCCCAAGCATAGTTCTGGGGTTAGGAGAGATGGTGGACCACATCCAAAAGGCTGTTTGATCTGGCCGGGCTGTTTTGGAGGGATAGGATTTTAGTTGTACAACCACAAGCTGTACCATGCTCATTGGTTCCAAGCCCAGAGCATGGCTATGTGCCCTGGTCTGTTTTATTTTCTGACATATATGTGGCCACAGATCCTGCTTTCCAGGAAGCTGAAAATCCCAGAAGCTGAGATTCAGCAGCTTCTTTGGAAAAGCAATGGTAGGATTGCCTTTGCATGCTTAGGGAAAAAAAAAATCTATCAAACTTGAAAGTGAGAAGCTTTAAATAATCCAGAGGAACTTAAAATCATAGAATAACTCATGAGTTTCATACTCCTTTTATAAGAAAAGCCCCAGGGACTACACAGGTCTAATTAGCCATTTTGAAGGTGCTAGTTTAAAAAAAAAAAAAAATTGTGAAGAATTATGGCCTGGCAGCTTAAATCAAAATGAATAAATTAAATGTAAGCAGATGGCATCTACAGTGTCCTCAACCAGAGGATGTATGTCCTAGCAATAGTGTAAAATTTATCCCTGTCCTAAGCTTTGCCTTCTGTTAACTAAAGGAGCAGTAGCAACCTGCTAGCTCAAACCTGAGTTGGCATGATGTTTAAGTTTTCCCTGGGGAATCCCTGTCTCAAGCAGATGTTTCAGCCCTCTTCTAATTGTCTGATTGCCTCCTGTGAAGAAGATGCAAGTCTAACTTTATGTTTAGCAAAAAAATGGGGGGGGGGGTGGTGTTGGTTTTCTTTCTCTCTCTCTTTCTTTCTCTCTCTTTCTCTCTCTCTCTTTTTTTCTCTCTCNTCTCTTTCTTTCTCTCTCTCTCTCTCTCTTTCTCTCTCTCTCTCTCTCTCTCTCTTTCTCTCTCTCTCTCTCTCTCTCTCTCTCTTTCTCTCTCTCTCTTTCTCTCTCTCTCTTTCTCTCTCTCTCTTTCTCTCTCTCTCTTTCTCTCTCTCTCTTTCTTTTAGCAGTGTTAAAGCTATTAGCATCCTAATGACTTAATCGAGTCTGGTCCAACAGACAACTTACAGGTTGACTCTAGTCCATGGAGCTCTTCCATCTGTCTTACAACCTCTTTTCTGTTGCTGAGGAATAGCTGTGGGGACGAATGTAGGCTGCCTGGTGAACTGGTCCCATATCCCTCCACCCAGAAATGGTCCAGCAATCAGAAACTGAGCTCCCAGTCCCCATGCAGACAGTGATGGTCCAAGTGCCATTCCTAGGCTGGGGATTCCTGGTGCGATTTGTTGTCTGAGGGTTGTGTGGGGAGAGAATTAAAGCTCAGGTCAGGATGCTCTAAGGATGAACTGCTCTGAATTACCTGTATTACCATCAACATCTCTCGCATCTTTCTGCATAATACTTAAATAGTACCAGCTCGGTAGCAAAAGCTTTAATGAGCCTGTGCTTTTTCAGGACATACATTGACAAGTGCATTCTGCTGCTGCTCTTTTTTTTTTTTTTCTGTATCTTAAATCAAAGTACAGGTCTGTAACTTCATCTTGGAACACATACTCTCTGCTTTTTGAGTTAAGGACTTCTAAAATATGAAATAATATTGCAGTTGCATAGTTAGGATTCAGCCTGGCTTCTGACACACACTTCATCTTACTTAACTCATCTGTTTAGCCTTTGAAATACAACATCATGTACTCCATTCTGTCATGCAACTTCACTTAACTCTTTATTTGCAAGCAGAATTAATTTAGCATCTTTGCTCTTAATGCTTTGTTGAACACTGATCATACAGCCTTAATTATTTCTTACACAGCAGGAAACTTTCAAAGTAGCAGCTGTGTTTTGCCTTAAGTCAAATTGGTTGTGGACTAAGACTGCTCAAATCCCTGACTGGATAATAAGCTTTACTCTCAGCAGGTCCCTCGGACTGATATGCTGAGGGTATTGAAATGACTTCTGTGTTTCATTGTATAAACGCATTTTAACTAGGGATAAATGGACTTACTGGGTGTTGTCAAAACAGTAAAAGAGAATTTTCTCTTCTGCGTTAATATGTGATGCTTTGCCTCCTCATGATGATGTCCTTCCCTTAAAGCAGCATTAAGGTTTTTTGCGAAGGTTTCCACAGTGTTGTATTTGTTTCTGTTCAGTTTTATCATGCTGGTGTTTAAGAAATGGTTGCTTTCCTTTCTTCCCAGCTCATGAATTCTCCTGAGGAGAAGAGCTTTTGGTTACAGACATGTTTCTTCACCCCATGTTTAGGTCAGAGTGTTGTAAGGAGTATCTTGGTATCTATTTGTATTAGAAACACGTTAAAGTGTTGGCCCTCTTGATTCTCCTGGGCTTTCCTATGGAAGACTGATAGCAATCTTGGACTGTTCTTCTCAACTTTTAAAGAAGTATTCTGTTTTAAAGACCCCAAACTGGGAATGCGAAGCTCTTCCAGTCAGAATAGATAATCCTCTTTCTTTCCTGTGGCACTTGCTTTCCCGCTCAACATCTCTCTCAGTCCAAATGTCGTCCCTCAATGAACTTGCCTTGCAGCCCCTTCCACGCAGTTACTACTTGCTGAACAAGTGCTTCCTGGCATCTCTTTGTCGTTCTTTTTTAATGCCCATTTCACACCCCTGTGTCATATTAGCTCTACAGATTGGACTGACATAATTTTTATATCCCATTTGAGGTTGTTTTAGCTTGATTCTGGTTTAGACTGAAAGAAATTTGGATATTCGAGATAAATTTTAAAAACGGTTAAAAAGCAGATATCCAGAATGTAATGTGTGTTTTGTTAAAAATCTAATTCAGTGCTGGGTACTACTTAAGCTGTGTTTAGGATAGCTATTCCTATATGGAAAGTTTTTGTAATTTCATGATTCAGCTGAACAGGAGGTACTCCTTTATAGGTGCTGGTTTGTTGTTTCCAAAATTTAGTTTTTCTGTATAAAAATGTGTTTGGACTTCCAAAGTAATTGTGTTGTGGTCTACTTCCCAGCCACAGTCTGTAAGCTTTTTATGAGTATATTTTGCACCTGTTATGTGAGAGCTTATTGTTGCCTAGCGTTAATTTTCTCCAAATAAGCCAAATTATGTAACAGAACAAACTGATCTAACATAATGGAAATTATGAACATAATTCAAGAAAATTCTCATTTACCTTCCTTTCGGTCTATGTTAGATCTCAAGATTTTTAGTTAGCCTCACTAAGCTTATGTGCTCTGATGAACATAGTTTTTTTAAAACAATCCAATTGTCTTGGTTTTCAATATACAAATTCTAAAGTTTCTATCAAACATATTTTAATTTCAGTTCTTGCATCTATTTTTTCTACTTTTTTTCTATTTCATGTCTTATTGCAGTCTTAGAGTTTTAGCCTGGATTTTTTTCTGTCACACTTGCAATTGGTTTAAAGATTTCTGGCAATTTTTACCATAATTAAACTTGTAAGTCGTGTTCTATAATTAATTTTCTTGAAAAACATTTTGGTTCAAATACTTCTGTAGAATTTGGTGAGGTATGTCCTGTGCATTTGAAGAGAATGTAGTAGTTGTTCACTCTCAAATTACGATCTTTGTATTCATATTTCCATTTAATACTTCCAGAAAAACGTGGAAATTTAGTACCTTTTTTCCCTTACTAAGGTCTTTTTACTTCTGTTTTCTTTCTTATGATAATGGGTTGTGAATTCAATTAAACTGTTGCCTGTGGCTTCAGTGACAAAAAAAAAAAACCCTTCTGATCTTTCCACATTAATGAACTCCTCCTTAAGTGGATCAAATAAATGGATCAAATCATGGCTTATATAAATACAGTTCTGCAGGTACCTGCTTTGGTATGAGATTTTTAATTGATTGATTAATTTATTTAAGGTGTTTAGCTGGAAAATACTTTCCTCCCCTTTCTCAAACTGACTTAGGGTCTTTTTTTATGTCATGACATTCCTCCAAAGCCAGATGATGTTATGTCAGCATAGTCTGTGCTAGACTTGCCCTTTCAAAGTTAAATTCCACCTTTTATATTTGTGATGGTCATCTAAATTTCACAGTCCTCTTTCTTTAACTGCATTGTTTCTATTTCTGTTTTTTCCAGTCTCCTCTTCCCACCTGTAATCCTTTCTCATAATTTTCATCCACTCTGTTCTACCACCTTCACTTTCTCTCATTCCTGGTAGTATGTCTGCTTTGGTTTCTGTTTAACGTGAATCTTGCTGCGTTGTTGCTTAACCACTCCTTCCAGTTAACCTTAGTTACATGGAGCTTGGAAAATATCTAAATGCTTAGTAGCTTGGGAGTTCATGTGGTCCGATAAGTGGGGTACACTCTTTGAAACTTTCTCATGGATGCTTGTTTAATTAGTACTGGCGTTCCTGAGTCCTTCAGACTTGTCATTTTTGTTGTTGTTGAGTCAAGAGGGAAAGGGTCGTGTTTTTATATGTATTCAGCCAATAAATGCTGTAGAGAACAATGGTATCTAGAGCTGGTTTTTGCAACTCAATAGGGCTGGAGGGTCAGAAGTTGTCTCTTACTACATCACTGCTCTGTAGGAAATGTTGGTTTATGGGTTTGGTTCGGTGCTTCCAGTCTTTTCCATGTCCCGAAGTGTTCCTGCTTTGAATGTTCTCTAATGCCTCCTTCCCGGCTGCTTTCCCATGTAAACTGCATCGCTCTCCAGAGCATCCTAAACACGGTAATAGTAGCTCACTATCCTGATGCGCTGTAGTATGGCATTAATTGACCTTTTGCTCTGGGCGTAATGCATTGTAGAAGATACCTTACAGCAGTACTCATTGCTTTAAAAAAAAAAAAAAAAAAGGAAATGACTATGTTTTGAAGGCATTTAAGTAACTTTTCTGATTTTTCGCTTGATAATTAAAGCAGTTTCATCAATAACAACTCTTTTAAACAAATTTTAAAATCCACAGATTGCAGCCTCTGTCTAAGTATCGGGAAGGCTCTGGATCATCTTTAACAAGGTAAGAGTCGACTCCAGTGCTTTCTGTCTTGCACAGAACAGCTGTCTAGCAGATTCCAATGTCATAAATGATAAATGAATACTCAGCCTCCCTTGAGTGGCATCCTGTTATGTAGTTTTACTGCTGCACCTAACTGACGCTTTCAAAATGCTATCTGGGCGTAATATTCTCGCCTTGAGGTTTTTATTTGTTTGCTTTTCTTATAATAGAACAACAACTGAGAATTCTTTTTCCCATGTACTTTTTTCATTTACTCCACTGTTTGTTTTGAATCATTTCACTGTTACTGTTCTGGTCTATGTAAACCCTTGGGATAGAATTGGCCTAGGCAGAGAATGGGATTTGTTCTCATCCCTTTTGAAGTCTTAATTCTGTAAAATTTTTTTTAGACCTTCTACTGCCTTCCCCCGCCCCCAAATCTTGACTGGGTTCCCATCAAAGTTTCTGAAATATAAGTTCTAAACACCCTCCATTGCTACAGAACTGGAGTGAATTTGCAGCATGCAGCAAAATAAAGCAATGCTGAAAATAGACTTTTTTTCCCCGAGAGAAAGGGAGTTCCCTGACTTGACCAGCTACTAATTGGTACAAAGGTTTGTTTACACAGAGGAGCTATTCCTAATTAGTTCCCTGTGTGGGTGCTCTACTTGAGAAATTAGTGTTACATTCTGATTTAATTTAATCTTCTTTTGTAATGAATTGTTATAACTTGCAGTAAGGAACGTATTTTTAGAAGAAAAATACAATCTGCACCGTCCTACCCCCAAGTTTCAAAAGATAATTCCTCTTTAGGCAGTGATCAAGCACTCTTACTATTTTAAAATTAAATGAATAAAAATCCATCATTAGATAAGAACCAGGTTTTAGTCATATATTTATAAATATAGGTGTAGAAATACAACCATGAGTTTTTCAAAGCCAAAACTTAATGCAGCTGATTTATGATCTGATGACTTGACCTCTGGTCTTCCGTAGTCGTGAGGATAGTGAACCAGAATATTTGGGAAGATGAGTATTTGTGGAGTTGTGTTAGCATTGTTGAGGTTACGGTTGGAAAGGAAGTTTACTTCCAAGCTTTTCTGTAGTGGACTTCTTTTTCTTAAGTTGACTTCACCTTTGTTCTGGGAGCAAACTTTTGTTGCTATAAGTTCTTTTATTTAGAGAGTTGAAACAGTGACATAAGATCCAAACCTTAAGAATAGCTGTCCCTAAAAATCCTTATGAAGGATCTGGTCCCCTTGTTTTTCTCTCAGCTTTACCCCCCCGCAACACTTGTAGAATAAAACGGTCACTCTTAGGCATTTAAATTACATTCTTCATTTTGGTAGTTTCAAGAGATTGGAAATTTCATTTCTGAACTTAGAACTGCTTTAACTAGACCTCTTTCAGTGTAAATATTGTTTTAAATAAATGTAGCCATTATAATAAATTGCTAAATGTTTTGGAAATGGGTTTGCATTTTCATTATTGTTGCTTTTAATTCTTAATATAATGAATACCAGTACCAGTGAACATTATTTTCCTTTGGCTGTACCAGTCTTGGTAACAGCTTATTATAAAATCCAAATTAAATTGAAACTGTTCTGCAGAATTATATGGGCTAAAAGTTCCGTTTAAATACCTGATCATTTCAACGTGGCAACATTTTTGAGTGGTATCACTTTAAAACTTTTTTGAAGTTCCAAATTTCACTTTTAGGAGAATAATTCCAGTTTTTCATGGATATAATCTGGATATTTCCTTTTTAAGACAGAAAGTTTCATCTGAAAATTGAGAGCGGGAAAAGCACAAGGTTCCCAAGTGTAATCTTTAATGTTTTCTGTGACAGACGGACATTGAATGTTTAGCATCACCTCGTTGGATTTTTGAATGTGAATTGGAACCACTGTATTTCAAGGTAAGACATAATCAAGTGTTTGTGTTAACTACCCTCTTTCTTTTATACGTGATTTGTGAGAAAGCTACAGAGTGCAATATGCTGGACTTCACTTTGTACATAGTGTTTATGTCTTTGTTGAATGCTATTTGAGATTTTAAATAATTACAGGTCAGTTATCCTAAATTTTTATATTCCTTGAGAGAAACCAAACCAGGAACTCTGCATGTTCTATCTATGGGATTTAATTTTACGATGGAGTATCTAGTTGTTTGATTAGCTTATTGCCATTCAGAGTGGTAGTTCAGTTCTGTCTGCCCCTTCTCTCGCATCAACACCTGTGTTCATCCAGGATGTGCTGGTTTAGGGAATTTGGTGCTGAAAATCTAGGGGATTGCAAAGACTTCTTGGAGGATTCATTTTCTTTCAGTTTTGACCTCTGCATCAGCTCGCTGTGGGCTCAAACAAGTACTGGTGTCAACACAGGGCAATTGGTGCCAGTACTTGCAGCAACAAATTGTGTTGGCTTTAAACATCTCACTTCTCTCTGCTCCAAGGAAAGGTTTGATACATGAGGAAGACTACGGAGGGGTTATGAACAGCTGCAGACTTCAGTATCTGAGGAGGAAACAGAGGGTGATAGAGAAAAGTAAGAAGGTTTTGATCTGTTGATGTAATTACAAGAGTCTTTGTCGTTGAAGATTACCTTCTTCCTCATAGTGAAGTACTGGAAGTTGTGCCAGTTCGGCTACTCGTGTTTAGCACATAAATTATAGGGAACAGAAGGGAGATCTCAGTGTCACACTTCACATGCGGCCAAGTTGTGACCAGCAATGCACTGGAGCTCCAAGGCTCCAAGTCACAGATGACGACGGTTCTGGTGGTTCTGATCTGAACACCTTACTGTTTGCCAGCCCTTTCTGGACTGCTGGGGAATGGGAAACAGATGTGACATTTGAGCTGGGCAATTGCAGCATGTAACACTTAAAATCTGAAATGGAATAATATCTTACTTTGTTATGGGAAATAAAGCCGTGCAAGACAGTAAGTTTCATCCAGTGGTTTCTCAGGGAGATGGAAGCCGTCGAGTATGAGGAGGACTCTTTAAGCTGACCCTATGTTAGTAACAGTGAATGCTGTCATTAATTCAGCTGCCGTGAGAGGCATCCAACAGGCAATGCCGTGGGCAGATGATCAAAGAAACTTCAATATTTCTCAGGTAAAAACAAGCCCAACATGGCAGCAGTCTCACTGGCTTTCTATCATGGCAGGCTTGCAGTACCCAAGCGAACCCAGGGATCTCAGTGGCACTCTATCAAAGTGAAGGTGTTTGCTAATCATGTGGATGTTTGTTCAAAAGGAATAAAACCACCTGCAGAGGAGTTTGGAAGGTGTAGAGATTCATGAATTTAAGGGCACAAAGGATTCTGGGGAATGCAAAACTGGCATAGCTGAAAGCCAGCAATATTCCTGTTTCTTTTCACTGGATGGGCAAACAAACCCAGGTCCGAGGGAGGAGGTGGGTGTGAGAGGTGGAAGGCAAGACTTATTAAAGGCTATAATCATAGCTTTGACAATTTCTGCAGTGTAGGAAATTATACTTCTCTACCTTATAAACTAATGATGTGATGCTTGTAAGGACTGCATACTTAACCAGTGAAGCTGCTTTGTCTATTTTATTTTTACATTTTATTTTCTCCCTTAAAAGGCCTTCCAACCTTCTACTTTGTTAGAGTTGTATGGAATTTAAAGTAGGAATTATGCATATGACATTTAATTTAATAAATTTTCTAAAAATAGCATTTCAATTAAAACTTAGGGCCCATTCTACTTTTTTTCAAGTGAAGAAAGATCTCTCTGAGCTGGAGAGGATCTCAAATCTAGTGCTCTGGATGGGTTTATCCACCCTGGTGGGGTGGATGATGAGCTAAGATGAGGTGAAGGGAGATCTTAGAGACAGGCCAAGTTGAGTGAAAAGAAAGAATTAAAGGGAAAAATGATAGGAATGGAGATGAACACTCTAACATGTCAGAAGAAACAGGAAGTCATGAGAAACAAGAAGTGCAAAATGAGGAAATACAGATTTGCTAAATTACAGATTCTTTTAAACTTAGTCTGTAGAAAGTTAATATTACTGTAGTGTAGTTCACTGCTTTTTTAATTCCATTGGTAGGAATTACAACCGGGAGGAAAATATTTTAGTAATTTTTTTTTTTTACCTGATAAATTTTTGAAGTCCTACCTGTTTGCTATTAGAGACCTTTTGCAGATGTTAAGACAAATTTTTTTTTTTTTTCAAAATAAAGCCCTTAAATATGCCTTTAATGACCTTAAAGGTTGATTTGTTCAGAAGACTATGACAAAATATGGACCACAGAAGCATCTATATAATTTTTTTTCTAAAATACAAGGTTCTGAAAATCGAATCTTAATATGACAACGACAAGCCAATCACAATTTCTAAATACTAATGCAGCAGAACCAATTATTTGTGCTCATCGCTGTGAGTTGTTTGAGCTGTGCTGAATGTTTTACATGGTAAGGTTTTAAGTTTCTCTTAATGCAAAGAGAAAGATGGAATCTCTTAGGCTGTTTATAAAATGACCAGTATCCCTTACAACAATTTTGAAAAGTATGACATGAAATACAGTTTTAATTCTCTAGAATTTGATTTTTCTTATCGGTTTAAGTATTTGTAGAACCATTTGCAGAAATGGTTTTCTGTGTACATATGTATGGTGATTTATTGTTTTTTAAATGACCTTAGGGGGCAGGAGAACGTGGAGTGGGAAGAGAGTAAACTAGTTTTCATTTTCAATTTCCTATTTTCAAAGAATACAGAAGAAAGTTTCTTAATTAACTAATATCATAATAAACATAAGTTGAAAGATGAACTATGATGATATTACTCAGGTCTTTGGACATAAGTGTATTTTAAAAATAGTAACTGTTTGATAAGAATTAGGCCTCATTTTCTACCAAAAATAGTGTGAGCTGTTGACACGAAGACAGCAGTGCAGGGAGAACAACAACAAACATTTAACCTAATTCTGACAGTGAAGTTGGATGCCTAGAGTACATTTGGGAAGCATCACTAACTGCATAAGGAGTCCGGATTCGTGCTCACATGCCAGAATTAATAACTAAAGCTGGATCTCTGGAGTGAATCTGTACTTCACATGCAAATGTGTCCTTAGGTATCACCTCAAGTATCGCAACTTTTACTAACTTTTCAGCTACTGTGATAAAATGAAGAGCAGTGTGGTTGTAGAACTTCAGAATGCATTTTAGATGATGTTTAGAAAATAATTCAAAGTTCAGAAACAAGATGATAATGTTTCACTCTGTTACTCCACAGTCTTTGAGAGTTTGTTCTTTTTTATGCTCGCAGAATATCTTGTACAGGCTTGTCCTGTACCATCGTGAGGAGTACCATGTAATGATGTTTTCAACACAGATTACTAGTTAATTCATTGCTGGGTGTTTTACAGATCAAATGCATAAACTTGTCTCAGGGAGGAGACGTGAAGAAAGGTATAGTGGTAACTATAGTTTGTTGCCTTGCGTTGTTTGCCAGATGTGTTTTCTGAAGAAATGGGCACACTCTCAATCTGTAATTCAGCTTTAGGCCTGATTTTGGTGTGTAGTGATAGACTGCGACTCAGTCAGAGCCTAAAATTAAAATGCTTTTCCTACATTTTGCATCCTCAAAGGAAGATGGTCTCCCAGCAGGTGTTAGTGATGAGGTGTTTGCTAATTTACAGCAGTGAAACTTCGTGAAGTTCTTGAATAAAGGGTAGATTTTTTCAGAAGTAACAAAACCTGCAAACTATTGACTGCAAACATCTTTTTTTTGCCACGTTCACCTTCATTAACACAACTTGCTGACTTCCTTCCTCAGCTGCAGTTCTTCCTCCACTCAGAGGTCAGAAAAGAGCAAGATCAACAAGCCACACATCTGGCTGTCTCTCTTTCCAACTGGAACAAAGAAACAATTTTTTTAATGTCTTTTTGAGTTAATTGTAAACAATTTGGTTTTGGAGTCGCTGACTTGCACCAAATGTTTGTCGTAGGCGGATGTAGGGAAGAAGGACTATGTCCTAATGCAATTCCTCTGTGGCCAGCAAGGAAAAAAAAAAAATCACACACACACAAAAAAGAAAGGAATGTCTTGATCCTTCTAGCATTGAAGTATGCTCAGAATTTTGAGTGTATGTGTAGGACATTTCACAAGCTTAAAATACATGCTTTGAAGAGGGAGAGAGACGGAAGTCATTGCTCATTTCATTTTCCTATACTCTTTGTATACAGTGATACTAATGTTTTTTCCCCCTTTATTTTCAGTAGCTGTTGATGCGTGTACAAATTAAAGGTGATAAAAGACCAGGCACAAAGAATAGGAATGGGGGGGGGAAGACTATTTTACAGTGAGAGTTCTGTCCTAATACTTTTTTCTTGTATTTATACTGTTCCTAAATGCTTTTTGTCCAGTAAACATTTATCAAAAAAACTGTGTTTACAGTCATTAATCCTTAACTAACATTTTGAAAACTAATCCTTTACCAATTAGTGAAATGTAATACTTCTCTTACGTTCCCAATTACTGTAATTTTTTAAATACCTTCTAGCATCAGGTAGCATCTGTTTATCTAATCTATTACATTTACTTTTTTTAAAGTGTTTTATCTAAAGTAAATATCTGGTGTGGCTTTTGGTAGTCATACTTCACAACAGGAAATACTAGAATTGTTGATATACAGCACTTCTGAAACACTAGCTACTTTTAAAATACTTTATTATACCTTCATGTGCCTAATTTGAGCTCGTATTAGTCTGATATTTTGTTTGCTTTGTTTAAGATGTCTGGCATGATAGTTTTATTTGTGACTTGACCATTCTGCTAAATATTTACAAATGTCTTGATGTGAAAAGTAAATTGGTAATGCTGGTTTACTAGTACATTTGACTGGAACGATGCCTAAATTTCTGACAAACTTGAATAAAATGAATCATCCAAAGAAAATGTTTTCTATCAATTTGTTTGTAGGAAGAAAAAAGGCACTGTACTACGATTATTTTTTGTCAAATTTAGGTGTTTGGGGTGATAATGCCACTTAGTGGATAACAGCCTTAACTGCAGCCTTTTTTCCAATCTAAATTAGGTAGCAGACAGCTATCTTGATTTATATTGGAATTTTCCTCCTGGCTAGAATATGCTGATTGTAGCATGTTTTCAAAGAACCTTTTATTATCAATTCAGTTTTAGGAAGTTTATGATAAACAATTTAGTTTGTGGATGATACTAAAATGTAGGAATCATTTATTACAGAATTTTAAACTTCTTAAAGGAAAATAAGGATCTTCGTATTTGTCTATTTAATTTGGTTGGAAAGATTAAACAACGATCTTGATCTTCTTGCACTGGTTCTTTAGGTTAATGAAACGTAATTGGCAATATGGTGATAATTTCAGTGGTTTAGAAAATGCTTGGTTTTAGCACTTAGCGTTGGAAGATGGGTAGCTGGGCAAACTCTGAACCACAACAAGCTGGTTCTTCAAGAACTGAATTGAAGAGGACCTGATTGAAAGTAGTTGGTGCCTTTTCTTGGGTGACATTGTGGAGGGCATACACAAAAGGGGAATATGGGACTGGGCTGGGCCCTGTTTTAGTTGGAATTTTGTAGACTTGAAATAATTCTTCTTTGGAATATCAGATGCCAAATGTCTGTTCCACCATGGACATTTGCAATTTTTACTTCTTGAATATTTTCTTGTCATAAAGACTTTCCTTTGCTAAGTAGTTTGGATGGTAGTATTAATAACTTGTATTTGATATAAAATTTAAATATATAAAAATGCAAACATTTTACCCAAGACCATTGTATATATGCATGTATATAGCTCATATTGTATATATATGTATTTTTTTTCTACTATCAGTGTATCAAAGAAATCCATTCTATATAAAAAAAATAGTCCTCTGCAATGTAATGGCTTTCTTTATGTGAAAGGTTTTGTCTTTCCGTTCTTTTTCCATCTTTAAACTGTGTTCTTTGAACTTTTTTTTCCCTAAGTAGATTTCCATTGCTTCCCATCAACCCCCATAATCTTCAGTCATTGAGCATTTTGTTGTGGATGCCCCATCCCTGGAGGTGTTCAAGGCCAGGTTGAATGGGGCAACCTGGTCTAGTGGGAGGTGTCCCTGCCCATGGCAGGGGGGTGGAAGTAGATGGTCTTCAAGGTCCCTTCCAACCTAAACCATTCTATGATTTTTTACTTAATCTCTCAGGCTTTTCTGAAGTTTTCAGTTATGCTGTTGTTACTAGTAAGTCAGTTGAATAAATTGCAACTAAAATAATGATTGGCTGAGAGGAGAAGGGAGGAAACATAATTCAGTTTCTAGCCATGTTTCAGTGCTGTAGTACAAAATGGTTTTATTAATGATTAATATGAACACTATTTTTCAGAAAATTTCTGCCATTTGTTCATCTTGAAATTGGGAATAATTGCGTTTTTTTTCTCCCCCATCCCATCCTCCAGAGAGTTCACATCATGAATTTGTGAGACCCCATTAGTGCTGAAACCACAGAGGTGTTCTTCCTGCCCCTATCTCTGTGCACTGTGCGGGTGGAGAACTGCTTCTGTGTCCGGACACCCGGAGCAGATGGGTTTGAGTCAGCAAACGGAAAGTTTAGTTAAGTTGATGATTTTCATCTTGATTTCTGTTATTGTATTACAGTTTTAATCTTGATTTGTCTTTTTTTTTTTTTTTTACTCCTGTAACAAGCAGTGATTTTTGCCGTTCTTGGTTAAACATGCTGCTTTGCGGCTCTCTGTGTACAGGTGTACATGCACATACATTATGTACATTTGTGTGTGTGCCTGTGTAATTTTTATGCAATTTAAGTTTTTTAACATGTCTGTTTCTAAAAATATTTTTAAACGAACTATTTTAGTTGTTTGTAATGTGAATTTTTATTAGAAAGTAATGAATGATGCTTTTACAGGGGTGTATTTCTTACACATTTGACTTATGTCACCTCTATCAATGTGAATGGGGAGATGGTTACAACTGAAAATGAAACCAAGGCTGTTAGATCCTTTTTATGTAAAACAGAACTTAAATTTTGCTCTAAACCTGAATATAGTGTATTTTCTATAGTTTCTAGTTCTAAAAGGCTTGATTTGCCTTTTCAAACAGGGGTATTCACCAGAGGCAATAAGAAAATATTGAATGTAACTACTCCGTTTTTGGTTGCAGATAATCGTCATTTTAAAGGTAGTGTATCTCATCCCCTGTGTCTGGGTTTTAGTCTGAGACTACGAAAGGAAAACCAGATTTCTTCTTCCTCAACTTTTAGTCTGCTTCTTAACTTCAAAAGGAATAATGCTAATTGAAACTTCTTGCATAAGGGCAAATAAAGGTGTTATTCCTGTTCCCCTGGGGGAAACAGGACCGCTGCCAGGGGCTGGCGCAGCGCCTGTCAGACGCGGGGCTGGGATGTCCTGCAAGGAACGCTCACCACCCTGGGACTTCACTGAGCCTGGTCACCCCCACGCTGGTTAACGTTCCTGTAGAAATGACGGTTTTTATAATTTTTGGATGCAAATTTACCGCCACAGTTACTATTAAACTTCCCTTCCCTCCCACTTAAACTCAGAATGTAAAGCGATACAAGTTTTTTAATATTGTTTCTCATTCTGAAATGTGATTGTTAAATTTTATCTAGATTAGTTTGGCTTTATTTAGAAGAGTGAGGGTAGAGGAGAAGCTCATCCGCTGATACAGGAGTTCCTATCCCTGCAAAAAGTCAGTTTGACGTGGGCGTCCCCTGAGGCAGCTCTGACGGTTGAGTGCAGATGTGAACTGGGGGTCGGGCCCCGTCGTGGCCTTCACTGAGGCCTACAGGCGGGAAGCAGGGCCGACCAAGCAACCACGTTTTATTTCGAGCACGAATTTTCCCGGGCTTTGTGTCAAAACCTGGGGGGGGCGGGGCCCTCCCGGCCCCGCCCAGCCCTGCCCGCCAGCCATGCCCTGCCCCGCCCGTGCTGAAGGCGCGCAGGTCTGTGGGCCCCTCTGTGGGTTTTCCGTGTCTCCTCCGCGGGAAATCCAGCCCGCGGCGTTGCAGGGTTGTCCACCCGTGACAAGAGCTGTGCGGTGTCCACCTCTGTGCCTGCGGGTGGCTGCGCCGCCAGCGCTGAGCAACGCCCTGTCAGTGCCCCGTTTGCTTTGTACAAAGGGCCTCTATAGGCTTTACCTATAGAAGTAATTGTTAAGAGGAAGGGAGCAAACGGCGTCGTAAATGGGCCTGTGATTCATCGTCATCCAAATTCATCAGTTAGCTAAAAACAGATTTTATAGCAAAGTGGGAGTGGGGTATGAAGTCACTACTGTGCATCAATTTTACTGTCTTAATAAAAAGTTATTGTGCAGATTTCATTGCTAAATTAGGAATGGCTTCCAGTAGCGATTTGAATTAACTACTGCGGAGCCTGTCAGGGTCAGTATGTTATTTTAATTTTCATTTACACTTAAAAGAAATCTAATTTTTAGTTAAAAGGATGGTTTTAATTCGGCACCATCCACAGTACTCCTTCCTTATGTGTCATCTTAGGCGAACAGCAGACTTGTTAACATACCCAAAAAAGTTGCAGTGGCTTTTAGCAGCTCATGTTGGGGCACAAAAGTTTGTTTGGCATTCTGTGGGAATAAAACACATTATTTGAAAATAGATTTACTAGGGGATGCACTTCTTAAAGTATTAGACACAATGCAAAATTAAGAATCTCTTTAAGTTGACATCATTAAGAAGGCTTGCCTGTTAACTAAATGCAATTTTCAAGGCAGGCCGTTTTGCAGAAAAATGCTATGGTCCCAGTCTGCCCCTGTACAATTTAATGAATCGAGTGTCTGATGTGAAACAAGAGGAATTAATAAAATAATACCAGAAAGGATTAAAAAAATGACACAAAGCTAATTAAGAGAAAAGGAGGAGTTTTACTGAAGTTCATACTTTTCTGTAACTCTGCATAATTACAGATTAGACTAGTGTTTTGGAGAAAATCTGTTCTTGTTCAATATTCTGTCCCCTCCTCCCTTACCGTGAATGTGAGAGCAATCTTTGAAAAATTTCAGAGTTTAGCAACTTTCTTACCTGCTTTATGTTTAATTTATAGGCAAGTATCATGATTATTTTTTTTTTCTCAGTCTTTCTGCTTACCAGTCCATCTGCATTTGTGGGATTGATTTGTTTTTTTTCCTTGAGTGGAGTATTTTACATTTCTATTTACTGAATTTCATCTGGTTAGTATCTCCAATTTATTAAAGTGATTTTGAATTATGATCCTATTTTGCAGAATATTTTAATTCCCTTCTAGCTTAGTGTGTATTTTAAAAGGGTATTTTCTTCTTTGTTTGTCACTGATTAAAGTATCGAACAAAACCAGATCTATACAACATATACCAGATACTGTTAAAAATACCATCCTCTTTTGCCAGTAAACCACTGACAACTACTTTTTCAGATTTTTAGTGTTGCAGCGTTTTCTCTTTTCTCATCCCCAGTCATTTGTCAAGTCTCCCTCCTTTACATATTCCTTTACTTCCTTCAATTCTTCCATGTGCTTTTACAGACATACTGATTTCCAAGTCTCCTTTTTATCTTCTTTATCCATTGAAATAACCTGTTGTGTATTTTCATAACTTTTGAGTTTCCTGCACTCTCTTATCCCTTAAATTAACTTTCCAAGAGACTAATTTTTCCAGATATATGAGATTACTGAAACTGCTTTTTTGAAATCATGATCTTTAGTTTGCTGTTCTCTCCTTGTTTTTAGTAACCTCTGCTGTTTTTAATGAATTTCTCCTGTGTTTCCATCCTTATATTCAGTTAATTCTCCCTGTAAGTATCAAACAAGTCTAAAATATCTATTCCTCTGGCAAACTCCTCCATGTTCTAGGAAGAACATTTATCACTCCAGGAGGTTATTACAGACACATGGTTGGTTAACCCTTCTGAAGCTTCTTGCCCAATTCTGTTACTCAGATGCCTCTGTAGTCCAGCAAAACTTTCTTTACCACTTCCTCAGGATAAGGTGGTCTCTCAAATTGCTGTCTCGGGATGATACCTGTTCTTTCCTCCTTTACCCTCACCCAGAGACGCATAGGAAGTTTTTCTTTTACCTTTTTCTGAAATTTTAAATTAAAAAAAATGTATTTATTATCCTCCAGTCTATTTACAGTGGGTTTTTTAATTTTTTTTTTTTTTTCCTAACGGAACTCCTGCTGTTTCCATCAACAGCATCGTAATGCAAATTGGTCAGCAAGTTTTCTTATTTTGTGTAATGAGATATTAAATAAGACCACTTACACTAACTGAAGTATTTTAAACTAATAGCAACTAATCCTAGAATCATAGAATTGTTATGGCTGGAAATGACCTTTAAGACCATCAAATCCAACCATTATGTAAGTCCACCAGGCCCGCTTCTAAACCATGTCCCTGAGCACCATATCTAGACGGCTTTTAAATACATCCAAGGGTGGCGATTCAACTACTTCCCTGGGCAGCCTGTTCCAGTCTTTGATAACCCTTTCAGTGTAGAAGTTCCTCCTAATGTCTAACCTAAACCTCCCCTGGTGCAACTTGAGGCCATTTTCTCTTGTCCTATCACTTGTCACTTGGACCAATGCCCACCTCTCTACAACCTCCTTTCAAGTAGTTGTAGAGAGCAGTAAGGTCTTCCCTTAGCCTCCTTTTCTTCAGACTAAACAACCCCAAGTCCCTCAGCTGCTCCTCACAAGACTTATTCTCAAGACCTAATCCCTCCCAAGAGCCACATTTCATCTTTAATTCCTCAGATCTTGTGCTATCGTGGTATATAGTCAGACACAGCTATCTTAATTCCAGTAATGTCAATATGTTTCTTTGATCAGAATTAATTGTCTGCTTGGTATTTTAAGATACTGTTTGATTTCTCCCCTCTTTTCCAGAAAAGAATATTTGTAAAGACTGCTTCAGTTCCACTTCTCATAGATTATTACCATCCAAACCAGAAATACAAATTTAGCTGGCAAAATGCATTATGTGCTACATACTGACACATTCAGAGCAGATCCCTAGCAAATATACAATAAGAAGTCCAGGCACTGTAGGATTTATGTCTGGCTTGACTGAGATTAGATGTACTGTTTTGGCATTTATGCATTAGAAGTAAAATAGATAAAGAACAAAGTTAATGTGCAAAGGCTTATTACCAACTGGCACAAGAAATAACTTGAAAATAAAATCACTCTGAGGAAAGTCTTTACCATAGTTGCATGAAGAACTGGAATATGATGGTTTTCATTTATTTTTTCAGACACTTGCTCGGGATTTTCTGTGAGCATAGTACAAAATACTGTGTGTGGCAGTCAGAATAATTGGCATAAGTCATAATTGGCAGCCATTAACAGGCAGAAAGGAGCACCAACATTTTTTTCTGTTCCTGATTTTTCATGCAAGAGTCCTATTTCTGGTTCTGTATCTAAGAATGTATATGATCTAGAACAGATTTTTCACTCATCATATTCACAAGTGTTGCAACCAGACACCTTTTCAAATGCCCAAATCCTTAGATTTCCAAAATTGAGTTTGTTCTAAGATGGTTTATGTCCTCTTTCACTACAATTATGGGTGACAGAAGACAAGGAAATTTTAAGCAGAAGAGGACGATGTGGCTGCTCTTCTCTTACAAGAGTTAGGAAGAAGTAAGTCAAACTCTACCTGGAAAAAAATGAAGTGATTTTGTTTTGAAGGAAGAAGCACTTAAACTAGCCAAACCTGTTCTGTTTCTGTTAAAGGTATCTCTCTCCTGTTTATCAGTTTGGTAAACATGAGTATGCTGCTTTGCTTACCTAACAGGATCAACTGATAGAGGCTCCGTTTATTGTGTACAGGGAAATTGTGTCCTGATTTTGTGTATAAGCATCTGTGTGGGCAGTGCCCTGTTCAAACTAAGTTACTGTAGTTACTGTACTCTCAGGAGAAAGCATCAAAGCGCAACAGTGTTTTCTTAATGTCAAATTTAATTTCATTCTGATTACTTAATTTGTTTCTATTCTGCTTTTTTGTTGTTGTTGGGGTTTGGGGTTTTTCTGTTGTTTTGTTTTGTTTTTTCATTATGACCTATGAATCAGAATCCAGATACTTCAGTTGCCTGGTTTTCATCCTTTTGTGCTGGCTCTTCTGATATTATGCACTTTGAAAATATATAGGAGTTCTGTTCAAAGTATGTTCAGGTGTGAGGGTTGGCATGTAGAAAAATCCCCCCCTTGAATAAGTTAGAAGTTCATCTGAGGTAATACCTTTTTTTTTTTTTTTTAACCTCTTGATTTTAGTGGAACCACGAGCCAAGCTCTTCAGTCCTTGGGGCTACGGGTAATAATATTGTTGGCCAGCTCTTTTAATGTTTTATAATTAGTGAAAAATGTATTTGCCATTACAAACCATTTATTAACTCCCTTTGACTTGCCTCACCTTTTTTGTAGGTTTTAAGTGTGTCCTGCAGTCTACAGATCAGTTAACAGCAAAAGCTCTTGGCTTGAAGTGTTGCTTATCGAGGAATTGTAATAAAATAATTGTTAAAAGCAAAAAGAATTCTTTTATCTTGAGCAACTTTCTTCTTTTATTTTACTTTTCACTTTGTTACATCTGATTTTTTGGTTTGAGTTTTGTTGGGATGTTTTTATCTGTTTATGCTTCACCTGCATAAGGAATGTGTGGCTAAGTTGCTTGTGTGTCTAAGTTGCTTCTTGGCGCATCTTGTTATGCGAGTACATTACAAAAATCTTAGAAATACAGTATTTGGAGGCCAACATTAGGGATAATCAGATTTTTTTTTGGAAAACGAATGTAGCTTACTCTCTGAAAAGAAACTTGGGTGTGTTTTTGCCTTATCCATGGCTTGTAGATGGGCACTTCACTGTGAAATATCTTTGGTGGTTTCTTGCAATTAGCATCTCGAACACAAATGTATGACTATTTTTACTTTTTTTCCGTAATATAATGATAGTCTTATGTTTATTTCTCAAATAAAGTCCGTAGAAGAATAATACCACTTTTCAAAACTAACATCTATTTGCACAACTGAGACTATTAAACATCGATTGTTATATTTCTCTTCATCAGTGCAACTACAGCTTACAAAATTTTAACATTTGACAGTAAAACAACTGAAGATGATGGTACTACCGTATCCATGAAAATATTCTTAACTCTGAGAAAATTGGAGAGATTATTAAAAAAAAAAACCCTACTGTGAAGTTTGGAGATAAATACAAGGTCCTGTATAGAAGCAGGACTAATGAATTACTAAAATGCAGAAAGAAAAGTAATCAGGAAAATAAAACTGTGCAAATAATATTTGAGGGATGTGTAAAGCACAGTTTTCTGCAAGACACAGTTCCTTCATTATATTTGGCATCATACTTGGATGCATTTGGAGCATTGTAGCTAGAGTTGAGTGACCCCTTGGAGAGATTGCAGAGAAGTGCAGTGAGACTGGTTGGTTATAATAAGACATGAATTATCATGATTGAGTTTAAAGAGCTTTTTGAAGAGCTTTAAGAATGGTTTAAGTAAACATCTGTGCAGAATGACAGAGCTGCTGTTCCTGTTTTGGGGTCTAGATGTCCCCACCCCTAACTCCAATGATGTCATTGCTGTGAACATGAAGCAAAATGCTTGACTATTCCTGACTCCAACACTGCGCTTTTCACAGCAATAGTATTCCCAGTTTCTTACCTATGGTGATGTCCATTCTGTCGCCTGACCCTTGCAGAGCTCGATTCCATGCAGATGGTGAGAGGGATAAGTAGCAGGAGGGGAGAGTGGCACCCTTGTTTCTGCCTGTATCTTCACTCTGTGGATGACTCCAACCACTGCAGCATTCCAGTTTTCTTGGAGCTAGTCTTACACAAATACTTTAAGAGATCAGGGAGTTTTAATGTTTATTGCATAGAAGAAAAAAAGAAAAAAAAGCAAGAACGTTAGAGTGGGCAAATGCAATTAAAAATTATCTTTTCTATTTTCCTTCCTCTCCCAAACAAAAAACAGTGAGTGATACAGGGTTTCTTTCAGAAAACAAAGTAATTATCATTGTTAAGAAACTTCTGCACTTTGTTCATTTTAATTTTATTCCTTAATAAAATAGAACTGTTTTCTAAGTCTCGCACTTCTGCTATTTCCTTACAAGCACCTCAACAGACTCTATAGGTGAATTTCACAACAAGTTGGAATCATGCTTTTGATCTGAGAGATCATCTTGGGTTCAGATGCTGGTGGTTTTTTGAAACCACAGTTAATTATTCATGCAGTAAGGTCAGTTCCACTGCTTTAATGATGCTAATATGCTTAGTACAGTTCCCTCAGACTGCAGACTGCATGCCTGTCTGTACCCATATAGATGTGCCATTAGAAGTTATCATTCCTTATCATTCATTGCCACTTCTGAACTTGGGAGTCTGTTTCTCCTGAAACTCCCAATGGAGCTGCTCATGAGAACACTCTCAGCCCTACTTCATTAGGCTCATAGAATCACAGAATGGTTTGGATTGGAAGGGATCTTAAAGACCATCTAGTTCCACCCCCCTGCCATGGGCAGCGACACGTCCCACTAGACCAGGTCACTCAAAGCCCCATCCAACCTGGTCTTGAGCATTTCCAGGGATGGGGCCTCCACACCTTCCCTGGGCAACCTGTTCCAGTGTGTCACCACTCTGATAGCAAATAATTTCTTCCTAATATCTAATCTAAATATGTCCTCTTTCAGCTTAAAACCATTACCCCTCATCCTGTCACTACACTCCCTGATGAAGAGTCCCTCCTTTAGGCTGATCTAAATGAGTTTAAGCAGTAGGTGTTTGCTGATCCAGCTCATTTTGACAAAAGCCGTTTTAGCCTATGTTTGTGTAAGCAGGGAGATTTAGGAAATAGTATCTGGCAAAGGAGCACTGATGAGCAGCAAAGGGTTGAGCTGGTGAATGTCTCCTTTTTCACTAACACAAGGTTTAAATGTTTTGTCTGTCTGTTAAACCTCCAGTGTAGCTACAGTGATGCTGATGGTTTTAAGTTGGTACTGATTAAATTAATCCTGTAAAGGAAGAAGAAATAAATTAGTACTTCTCTAGCAATTTATATAGTAGCTGTCATTTAAAAAATAATACAAAACTCCACACTTCAAATGTACGTAATCGCTTCAAGCAGTGTGTAAACAAAGATTTTAAAGAAGAGTTAAATAACATGACACTTAGCTTTGGACATGCAATTTTTAGTTGATAATACCCAGTTTGTGAACATTTACTAAATTTTCAACACTGGATTTCAGTATACAATAAATAAGTATTTCAGTATATTTTGGGTATATGTGTATAAAATCCATTTCAGATTTGAAGGGTTGCATTTTCATTTGTTGGGGGGGGTAGTATTTTATTTATCAAAATTTGAAAATAAACTGATTGGCTTAATGGGGGACAAGGAATTTCTTTTCCCATCCTTGATAATGCTTTTAGAATGTCGAAACTAAATTAACTAAATTTTAGGAACAAAGTGATGTGTTAGAAAACCAGCCTGTGTTATTTTATTCAAGGCTCAACATTTTAAAATGTGCTACTGGATAATGGTATATAAACCGCAAAATGCTAAATGTACCTTCTTGTTTATTACTGATTTTGTGGTTTATTTATGTCTGTGTGCCACTAATTAAATCTGAGCATCCAAAATCGAGTAATGAGCTTTAAACTGTCAACAGTAGCTTAGAAAATATTTTCTATGTGCTTATGTAGTATCTAGGGTAAGCTTTAGTGGTTTGGAAAACAGTAAAAAAACATGAAAATGCAAACATCATTGTCATGTCAACGTGTCATCATTTTTAAAGCACACTGTTAAAAGTTGGAATTTTAAGGGATTTAGATGGTAAAGCTGTCATTTAGGAGCGCTGCAATAGCAACATGTTTATATATGCATTGAGTCTCATTTAAACATTTAACCTGATTTAACAGTAAGTAAAATAAAATGTTTTCTGGTTTAACATAATGGAATTTTATGCTCTTAAGTTAAACCTCTCTGATTTGCTCCTGTGCATCAGCTGTTTATTTGAAATTCTGTTGCAGTATATATGCTGACCTGCTCAGAATTTATATCATTAGTTAGTTTGAAATCTCATTAAAAATTATCCTGGAAGTGACTTGCAGTTCCTAAGGTTTGGAATACATTATTAGAGTCTTCAGGGAAAGACAGCTTGGAAGATCCAAGTACTGGCAAGCAGCAAGCAGAATAAAATAATTCAATTTGAGGCAAGGAATTGTGTTTATTAGCACTTCCATTAAGGTGAAGGTTGGCATTTTAATATAGAGTTAAAAACTTAGTGTTAAATAATGAGTTATAGTTTAAAGAGAAAGTTTCTTGGAATAGATCTGGCTTTTAGTTTTGTTTTTTTAAGAAACTGTAAAGAAGTTATTTCAAGTCATAAAGAAGTAAAGCATGTTTAGCAGCTGCCTGAACCATATTTTCTCGATGTTGATGTTGAATATCACTATTTTTTGTGTTGTTGTAGATTGGAAATAGATGTTGACAAACCAGTGTTTTTGAGATCACTGGAAAAAATGCAGGCTGACCCTGAAAATGGGTATAAAGTTTGTGGCAAGGTTCTTGTTTCATACTGGTGACCTAAATAGCTGAATCAGTTTCTACACAGGGATTGAAGGAGAGGGGAATAAAATGAAAAACAAGCTACAAAATATAGTAAAAGTTCATGAAAAATACTCATACTTAGAAATCTCCAGAGCTGTGATGTGCTGTACTTGTGTAAGAAGGATGAGAAACCAGAGCTTGGGCACATGACCTCAAGCTACTCAATGCAAATGCGGGAGCGTATCCTCAGGTTTTTGGCAAAGGGAGCAGCTTTCTCGCTGTTCGAAGCTTGCTATCAACTAAACCAGTCTCTGGCTGCAGTGCTAACTTTGGCAGGAGAAGAAATGGTTGGATACTCTCTGAAGATCGAAGGCAATGAGGTAAGATACAGCTTAAAACGCGCTGAAAGTGAAGAATCCAAACTGAGTCAGTAATTTAGGTTGTGATAGTATTTCATAATGATATAAATTGTTTCTTTCAAGGTTATGAAAAGGCAAATAAGTGTGTGCACGTTATCTTGTCCCTCTTACTGAGAAAATGTATTATACCAGTGTGATGAAAATGTTAAATTAT
The DNA here is from genome assembly GCA_013398815.1 of Ibidorhyncha struthersii. Taxonomy (NCBI): domain Eukaryota; kingdom Metazoa; phylum Chordata; class Aves; order Charadriiformes; family Charadriidae; genus Ibidorhyncha; species Ibidorhyncha struthersii. The sequence goes on along the minus strand of VZSZ01003305.1, from coordinate 430,557 downwards.
TGAAGATACAAGTTTTAATGCTGTATAAAATGTATTTTGCTTTGTTTGCATGTTTTCCTCCTTTGTAGGCTAATCAGAAAGCCAGATTCTGTTCATACAGTGCAGATCTTGTACTGAAAGTAAAATTGTAAATTCTTTCCTGCATATAAATGTATGTAACTATGAATAATGGAGAATGTTTCTTCATGTTTCAATATTGTATATGCAAGATGTTGCTAATTGTAAAGGGCTTGACAGTCTGCTCACTGAATTTGTTCTGGAGAGAAAATTTTGAAGCAGTATTTAATGCAAAACAAAGCTATTTGTCTAACAAAAACCTGGTTTACATGAAGCTGCATGCTCTGAATGGATTATTGATTAAATTTATATCATTTTATGGAATGACTATGACTGCTTTGAAATCTCCAAGTCTTTTTATTACCTTCCTAGGTTTTCCTGCTGTAGAATATATCCCTTATATGCAAATAGAAATTAGGGTTGATGATACTTTTTCTTCTGTAATGGGGAAAATTCTTCTTAGGGGAAAATTTGAAAAAAAAACTTTGTCTCCTCATATGGAGTATCAGCCATGTGCATGCTTAGAATAATTTTTTTGTGGTCTGATTTTTTGAGTGGGAAAAGAGTTAAACTGGAAAATAGATGAGCATCAGATGTGAGCCCCAAGAGCCGTGGTTTAGAGTACTAGGAATATTTATCTTTGAGGCAAAAATCAGTTTTCAATCTGAGTTTTAAATCTAAAATTACACTTTTCTACATCCCTCCAGGCAGACCTTTCTATCCTTGTATGTGCTTTTTATGGTTTAATTTTTCTGTCTTCTGAGAAAAAGTGTAAGTGCGCCCAAGCAAGCTATACGTTTACATAGTTTTAGAGTAATGTATCTTCCTAAGGACTGTACTGATAAAAAAACCTTTTCTTCAAATCTCCTTCCTTCTTGTCTTCCATATAGACTTACTTTTTTGAGCATTGGTCTCTTTTCCTTTTGGAAGTATTTCACCACTTGAAATGCAAAGGTTTACAAGATGATAAACGATAGGAATAACAGATAAAAAGATAGAGTTTGTACNAAAAAAAGATTTTTTTATCTTTTTTTTTTTTTTCTTTTTTTTTTTTGGGTCTTTTTTTTTTTTTTTTTTTTTTTCAAAAAAGCACACGTGCATTTTTAAAAGTTAAAAGGAGCAAACTTTTTAGCTTTTCTTTCTGATAGATTTTTATAGTAATATTATAAATAGTAAAATAATAAATATTAAAAATAGTAAAACCTTACTGATTAGAAGCAATTAAATTTTTTTTTTCTTAAATTGAGCTATTTTCATGAAATAACATAGATTTATGCAAAAGGATCCAAGTCAAGGATTAAGACCACTTTTTTCACTCTGAAGTGGTTTTCAGTAATCTTGTGTCCAGCATTTTAGAGGATTTACAAATACAGATATTGTTCCGAATTTGTTTCTCTTGCTAAGTAATAAACTCATAAATACCTGTCTGTACTTCATGAAGTTATACTGATGTTTAAATTCAAATTTGTTGAATAGAATTATTTCTGTATTCATCCAAGGTCTTACTCTCTCTGTCCCCATGCATAAATATCACAGAATTTACCACCAAAATGTATCTCATGGTCCGGAACTTGCCATAATGTTTAATATATGATGCAGACTGTATCAAGCCCTTAGTTGTAGTATTCTAAGTTTACGTATATAACTGTTTACGATTTTGTTGCATTTACTAGGTTTGCTGGGATGGGTAATCTTCTTAAGGTCCTTACCAGGGAAATTGAAAACTATCCACATTTTTTCCTGGATTTTGAAAGTAAGTTCAAACAATTAGAAGACAATGAGAGAATCTCTTTTCCCTGACTTGACAGTGAACTAAGGAAAAACTTAAAATCTGATTGCTTGCAGTGTGTATTTTCCAGCACAACCAGTCTGTCCAAGTCCTTGTCTCTAAAATCATTTGTTCACTCAGGACTCCTTTTCTCTTCCTTTTCTATTTTTCAGGAACCAAATGGGAAATCTTTTAAAAGTTCTCACTTGCACAGAGCTTGATCAGGGGCCAAATTTTTTCCTTGACTTTGAAAGTGAGCAAAGCTTCTTGCCTGGCTTGCCTTCTTTGCTTATTATTTCCTAATAAACTGCATGCGCTTACGCATCATAAAGCAATTCAAAAGGGATTTGCAAACAAATCAAATTACACTTCAGTTGAATATTGCTTTTTGATATTTATAAAACCATATAAAATTACTTAAATTCATTCTGAGCAGAGAAGGGGGCAGAATGATAGATATGCAAGTCAAACCTTACCTTGAATTAGTTTCAAAACATTTATGAGCCATTGTTAAATTTACATATGGATGAACTCAATCTCAACTTTCTTTAACAAATCAGGGTTAAAAAAAAAATTCTTTATGTTGCTTCCTTGGATGGAAATATATATTGGAAATAAAAATAAAAAGCTGAAAAAAGATAAGCAGTGGAGGTGGCACTATTTTTGCCTGGTTCAGTGATGATTTAACTGGGATTATTATAGTTTCTAAAAAGTAGTGAAGTGGTCAAAGTGTATGTGCTTGATTGCATCTCTCTTAATTGCATGGTTATCAGTTTGCAAAACAGTGTTTCACATTCTAATTTCCTTGTCACATCTATATCTGATTCAAAGCTATTTCACTTTTGGTGGGTACAGTTTCCCTGCATGTACTTCTAGACATTGTCTTGAAAACTGGTCATCAGATCCTTAAATATGGGTTTAATCTTACTCTACTACTTACGTGAAATGTTTTTTATTTAAAATGCTAACAGCGTGTGATATTTTGTCCATTAATACATTTAGTCTAAAAAAAAACAAACCAACAATAAGTTTTGAGAGAAGCTAGTGTTTTTAAATTAAACTCTATTTGGAACCATGGTTTAAGAGAGAATTCCAGGTGATTAGACACACATTTTATCACCTTGAAATAGTTTTCTTGAATCATTTATTCCTGAGTTATTTTTCTGAAAAAAAAGTTACTGACATGATTTGAGACTGTATGTGCCTACGCACTCTGAAGCACTGGTTCAGAAAGTCATTTAAACATGTGTTTAATTCTCATGAAATTGTTCAAACATGCTTTCTTGGATGAGAGCTAGAGTGTATGACTATAACTTTGCACATATCTTAATCTTCTTATCTAGATCTTATTTACCTCATTATGAAGAATCAGTTTTAAATGATGAAAAAAGTTAATTGGTTAGTTTTGGTTTAGGAGAAGGTACTGCGAGCCGTGTATACCTTTTTCTTTTCTATGTCATTTGAGAATTTCCTTGTAAACCTTTACCCAAACCACCATGTAATTTTTTTTCTGGCAACCTTTCGAGGGCTTTGGTAGCCCTGTGTGGCTTTGCCAAGCTATTACAAAGGTTTTCAGCTGAACTTAGCTCCCCGATTTGATCAGCCCCACCATGTCCTGGGTGGTAAGAAGGTGCTCCTGACCCAGGCTGCAGACTTGGCCGGGAACAGGTGGTCTGGCAGTGGGAACCCTTGGCCAAGCGGAGTGGGTGGTGAGAGGGGAAAATATCTGTTCTATTAAAGCCTTGGCAGTGAAGGTTGGGGTGTTTTTTTTTTTCCAAAAGTGCACTGCCAAGAAGTGAATGGGGTGAAGTGCCCTCTTCCACGGGAGGTGGCCAGTGGTTAGTGCAAACGCACGCACACGCCGGTCAGGCGCATCTGCCTAGAGAAGAACAAAACTATCATCTCTCAGTGAGTTTGACGCTCCTGAGTAACAGGTTAAAATGTTTTACTTGTGAAAAAAAAGTCCTGGAGGTTTTTATGGCACAAAGTCTGTGTTATGTCAAAGGAATGTGACTGAAGACACCTGTAATTGCGTGGTCTGGTCTCCTTTAATTAGCCATTGTACGGTGTAAAAGGACACTCTTAGTTAGTGGACGTAGGTAAGAGCCTGCTTGCGTGCTCGCTGGACTTGAGTCTTTCTGTGGGCTTAGTTGCAGTTCGAGTTCATGCAAGAATGGCCACTACAGTTGGCCATTCAGAGGATGAGAGGTATGTTGAGTTGATGTGTTTACTGTATATCATTGTTTGCATCAGGATATTGCTTTCTGGGTTTTTTTGTGCACTTTTCATAGCTGAAAGCTGAAATCTCAAAGTAAGTCTGTCACTACTACCTTACTGTTTACAGATTTTTTGGATACTCCTGCCCTGGTAGTTTTTTTGCTGCTCTTCATTTGGTATGTATTGTACCTGAAAGATACTGCTGTGCGTACAGTGTGCCACACAAATACTGCTTCAAAAAACAGAAATGGCCTTTTTCCTTGTACGCAGAAGTAGAACAGATACAATCTGTCTCTCAAAAATCAGAGGCTTTATGGGCTGATGTTGGTCAAAATTCATGTAAGTGTTTATACAAAGAAGTGGGAAAAGAACATTAAGTTGTTAAATTCATTTGACAGTCGATTTAATCTGTGCTGCTCCAAAGGGGGTTGTCCCATGGATGATGCATTGCGACATAGTCTCATAGCGTCTTGCTAGAATTGAAATGTACAAGCACGGGATTGCATCCATCGTGAATGGTACTGTGGTGGGTTGACCCTGGCTGGACACCAGGTGCCTACCAAGCCACTCTGTCACTCTCCTCCTCAGCTGGACAGGGGAGAGAATATATAACCAAAGGCTCATGGGTCAGGGTAAGGACAGGGAGGTCAGTCAGCAATTACTGTCATGGGCAAAACAGACTCGTCTTGGGGAAAATGAGACTAGGGTAATGAGAAATAAAACCAAATCTTAAAACACCTTCCCCCCACCCCTCCCTTCTTCCAAGGCTCAAGTTCACTCCTGATTTTTTCTCCCTCCTCCCCGTGAGTGGCACAGGGGGATGGGGAATGGGGGTTGTGGTCAGTTCATCACTTGTTGTCTCTGTGGCTCCTTCCTCCTCAGGGGGAGGACTCCTCACACTCTTCCCCTGCTCCAGCGTGGGGCCCTCCCACAGGAGGCAGTCCTTCATGAACTTCTCCGATGTGGGTCCTTCCCACTGGCTGCAGTTCTTCACAAACTGCTCTAGTGTGGGTCCCTTCTACGGGGCGCAGTCCTTCAGGAACAGACTACTCCAGCGTGGGTCACCCACAGGGGCACAAGTCCTGCAAGCAAATGTGTTCCAGCGTGGGCTCCTCTCTCCATGGGTCCCCAGGTCCTGCCAAAAGCCTGCGGGTTTCCCATGGGGTCACAGTCTCCTTCAGGCATCCACCTGCTCCAGTGTGGGGTCCTCCATGGGCTGCAGGTGGATATCTGCTCCAGCGTTAACCTCCACGGGCTGCAGGGGGACAGCCTGCCTCACCATGGTCTTCACCGTGGGCTGCAGGGGAATCTCTACTCTGGAGCCTGGAGCACCTCCTCCCCCTTCTTCTTCACTGACCTGGGTGTCTGCAGAGCTATTGCTCTCACATATTCTCACTCCTTTTCCAGCTGCTGCTGTGCAGCACTTTTTCCCCCCTTCTTAACGATGTTATCCCAGAGGCACTACCACCGTCGCTGCCTTGGCCAGCGGTGGGTCCGTCTTGGAGCTGGCTGGCATTGACTCTGTCAGACATGGGGGAAACTTTGGGCATCTTCTCACAGAAGCCACCCCTGCAGCCCCTGGCTACCAAAACGATGCCATGCAAACCCAATACAGATAGCTATGCGGGAAAACAAACTTGCTGAGAACTAGCTGTTCAAAAAGAACCCACCAAACTACCACTTCATCTCTCTCCCCCAGCTACTAAATACTGTTCCACTCAGATCAGGGTGATGTGGATGACGGCATGGTTGGAAGAGCCTTAGCATGGCACATGAATGGGAACAAATGCAGGAGAAGATGGCAAGCAGTTGTACATGCTTACATATCTTAGGTCAGTCTTGAAACTACACAGTAAGGTCAGCATAGTAGGGTTTTATTTTATTGTTTTCCATTTATTATCCTTAATTAATACGCATTTTATAGGCAATGTGTTGTAAGATTGAGTTGTTCTGTGCAACAGAAATTAGTTTATTTTCCTTTGAATTTTTGATCTCCAGGGCAGAATTCTATGTTTTGATGAAAATTTTGAGGAGGACATCTTGTATTGTATCTTTTGATGAATGCCATTATGAGTTGGGTTTTTTTTATTTTAAAATATACTTAATTTTTAAACTGCTTTTCATCAGTTGCATTCTCACTTTTCTCTTATGTGTTTTTCACCAACTACTTCTTTTCATATTTAGCCTTAGTCCCTCCAATACGTCTCTTCTATGTAATTCTTGAGGTCTTGAAAAATGGACAGATTAAAAACAGGAACACTTTAAAAAAATTACATTTTCTCATCTAATTCAAGGTTGTTTTTTTCAAATATTGCCTTGTGCTGTGTTTGAAAATGGGAAGGAATTGTGAAAGAAAAATGAATCAGTATGTTTCAAAATTTCACTTCCCATTTTTCCTTTAAATAGCTGTTTTAGTTTTTCTCCTGAAAATTTTAGGCTGAAAAAAAAAATTGTTTTAAAATCATCTCTTTCCCCCCATTTTCTGTAGCATATCATCAGATGCAATTCTTACAACACCTTTTTGCTGGCAGCATTCTTGATTCCAAACTGGGAACGAGTTTCCTAACTCCATGGTCATACCTGAGAAAGCTTGAATCCAGCATTAATTTCAGTTAATGTTGTATAGCAAAAGCAGTTCTGTATGCTCTCTGGTAATCATTTTGGAGTTAGGCAGTTACCCTGGATCTGTGCAAAGAGAAGCAATTTGAAGATCCATTCAGTCCAGCCTTGAAAGCAAACAGGGACGAATGGGAACTGTGGTAACTTCAGCGAGTGATGTGGAGAATAGTGTTCTCCTATGCAGGTGAAAAAGCCTTTGAGGTGAAATGCAAACTCTGGATTCAGCCAAATCATTCTTTTTTTTTTTTTTTTTTTAAGGTCTACTGAAAGGTAATCTCTTCGTTCCTGGAAAGTGAACCGTATCGCTGTTTTACACTGGTATCTCGGTGTAGGTATTCTTAATCAAACTGCAACGTACTGGATTTGATTATACATCACTTAGTTTAATTCCTTCTTAGCGCTCAACTTGAAAATAATGTTAGGAAGAGTGAGTGCACAGCAAGGCTTGAGAGCCTGTGGGTTTCAGGATTTCATGAGCCTATAGGGTGAATTCTCTTGAAACAGATTTTGTCAGTTCAGGAACTATTTTGTTCTTTAGATGTTAGCCTTGTTTAAATGAGTCACAGGTAAATGAATTCTGGGTATTTGAGGCTCTTTCCATCGCAGCTTACAAGTGCTCTTTTTTGCAGAAAATCTATTGTCAAGTTACTGCTGCCCATAGAGGGCCTTTTTCAGGCAAAGTAAACAAATAATTCCATGTGAATTCTTGGAAATAATTTGAAGGTTGAGGTAACAATGATTTGTTTTGAACCTAAAAGACTAAAGCTTACAGGTTATTGGGAGGAGATGTCCTTAAGTGACACTTTTACTCCCGTCCTCTCCTGAGATACAAATACTTTTTATAAAACCAAACTCTCTAACCTTAACTTGAGCAGGTGCTGCTTTTTCCTAAATGTTAGCTGGATGGGCTCATTACCTGATCCTAATTTATTCCCACCCACCCCCAAGAATCAAGAACGCTTATTTTCTAGGATGTCCCCCCCATTCCCAGAAAGATTCATGAGATTTTCAGTTATCATTGTTCATGTATGATTAAAAGTGTCTATTATTAGAACAGGTCTGGCAGCAGAGCAACTGCCCACTTTTTGCATAATAAGATATTAATTAATACCCTTGCTCCACAGGCAGCAAGGCTGGAGGTGTAGTCTGTACCCAGCCTGTAGGAGATTAAACTCATCTCCTGTGCTGCAGAGAGTGCCCTAAGCGAGGAGCTTCGGCTCGGTTGGAGAGAGGCTGTCTACTCGGCGTCCACCACAGAGCTGAAGCCTGGCACTGATATTCCTGGCACAGCACCGTGCCCATAACAAATATTAACAATTTAAAGAGCTTTGATTTGTTCTAGCTAGGTTAGAAAGGATGAAATTAAAAAATCCAGTGTAGGCTGGGTAGGGTACTTTTTTTTCCTAATGCTGTTCTTTTTAATGTATGGAGGGTAGCAGGTTCTGACACCCTCTGAAATGTGTTATTCACTGTAGTTGTAATGTCTTTTGTCTTTTCTAAGGATATAAACTAGCTTTTCATCTGATTTTGTCCCATTTTGGAATGGGAAAAATCATTGTCATGGTGAGAAACCTGAAACAGGACTTCAGCACAATACAGTAAAATATATATACTGCTCTCTTAACTTGCTGTCAGTGGCTGCTGGAATTATTGGCCACGTTCAGCAGTGGACAGGGCAAGAAAAGCTGAAAGCAGAGCTTGTAAGACATCTCATTTTACTTACTGTTCTTTTGCTGGGCTGTCGAGGCCAGGTGGCTATGATGCTTTTTAGAAATATGACTCCACGATCACTGAAATGCATCCACTAACCAGCTTCAGTGGGAATCCTGTTAACCTGCAGTCAGTTTGACTGAGGGTGGAATAAAGTTCTGTGCTTTTGGTCCGCATTTCAGATACAGAAAGGCTGTATGGGTTGGAAGTACTTCTTTTAGTACTGTTTGTTATCTCCTTGTTAAAATTAATTATTGAAATTATTGACATATTGTTATACCTCAGCATATTTTGAAGGCACGGGTACTGTAAAAACTCAGACTTGAAACGCAGTAAGTCCGGTGATTATGTTAACTTATTACTGAGAGGGATTTGATTCAATGTGGCTTAGTCTGTGGCTATGGTTTTATTTAGAAATGGGCTCCAGTTACTTAAGCGCGTGCTGGTTCTCTGGCGGTATGGGCTAAGAGGTGAGCACTGCCAAGCAGTGATTCCACACTGTGATTCAGGATGGCATTTTTTTACTCAGAACAGAGAAACAAGCTTTGGTATTGTTGGAACAGAAACCCAATTTAAAAAGCCAAAATCTGTCATGAAGAAGTCTATATTCTCTTTAATTGTTGTTGCTGTTATTGTTGTTGTTGACAGCAAGATGAAATCTCTTTCAAAATGATGGATTATAGGTATTTTAGCTGACCATTTTTGGCAAGCTCTTCATGTAAAATCCCTTTTGAAACATGGCCATGGTCTTATCAAAACACCTGTTTGCATAACATATATTTGTAAGTAAGATGCATGTGTTTTTTTTAAAAAAACAGCCTGAATCATCCTCACTACCTTTATTTTTAAGCTAAACACTTTCAGCATAAATACAAACCGCTTCTGCAAATGCAAGCTAAGCCTGTTGCTCTGTAGCCTTTGCAGTCCTTTGCCTCTCCTTTCCCTTTCTTTCCCTCTTTCACCCACCTACCTTCTTCCTACTCCTCCTTCCCCAGGTGCTGGGATACTACAGAAAGCTCAATTGGTTTCAAATATTCAACCTTCCTCCGACTTCCAAAAGATGAATTGGGAAAATTTGAAAAAGACTTAGCAATAAAGGGTGTTTCTAAAGGCCATTTTTATGTCCCAAAGCGCTGAGCAGTCTATAGTGTTTACATTTCTATTAGGGGCTAATGTTTTTTAAAGCAAATAAATTGCAAAAAAGTAAAAAAAAGTACCTTGTTAACCAGCTCATGCTTCAAGTGACCTGAACGTGCAAGTTTTACACTCATGAACAGTACTAATAAATTACTTATTCTCTCTTGTGTCTTAATATTCACTGAAAATGTTATTATAATTAAATTTTATTTAGCTATTAAAATGTAGATATCGATTTATCAGTGACTCCTACCTTCCTACTCTGTTGTTCTATGGTATGTAACTGTTTAGCAAGACTACCACTTTCTTTGTTAAGCTCAGAAGCATTTACTGTTTTGTTCCCCTCTTTATCACAAGGTGACAGACCTGTTATGGTGTGTACCTGAGATTTCTTGCAGCTTGGGGAAAGAACCAGTCAGTGACACTGTAAACTTAATGTGACTAGTAGTTCCGCTCAACAGCCATGTCCCAGCTGAGATTTTCCTGTTGGGGGTAGTTTTTCCCTTTGGTGCTACTTTCCCTCGCTTTTTGGAGGATGGTGGAATGTTTTAGTTACATGAAGTATTTTGCATATAAAACCTGTCTGAGTAAGCTCAGATCATTTTTACTTTTACTCATTACATCTTTTAAACAAGATTAGAGAAAACTTACAGAATGAAAGGATTATCAAATCAGTATCATTTCACATGCCCTGTCTCATGGGACTCATGAATATAGAAAAGATTTTTAAGTATTAGTTGCTTCAGAGCTTCGGACACATAAGTCTCCGCCATTTGTGTCTGGTTGGTGCAAGGTCCATAGATGACACCTTTGAACCCGTCATCCTAACCTGAAACGTCATGGAGAGGCTTTGAGAATGCCTGCTGTTTCCATACTCTCCAAGTTGAACAGATTCATTTGTTTCTAATGCGGCGTGGGTAAATGATTCCTGTACTGATATATGGGTTGACAACTGTGTCTCGTTTTTAAGGAGAGTGAGAAGACTAAATAGAAAAAGTATTTTTAATATTTTTTGTCTATTAATGTAGAGATGTATATATTAGTTCCTCCTAATCGGTGAGTTTTGAACTGAAGGTATCTCATTGCTTTTAATTCAAACAAGTAGTCCTTAAGTCCTAAGATTCACCTTCAAAGATTTTTTTTTCTTCCATAAAAACTAAAATTCTATCTTTACAAGGTAATAGAAATTTAAGAAAAAAAAATATGTAGAAATCTGCTGGGACAATGTGTTGTGGTTTAACCCCAGCTGGCAACTAAACACCACGCAGCCACTCTCTCACTCCCTCCACGGCTGGGATGGGGAGAGAATCAGAATGGTAAAAGTGAGAAAACTTGTGGGCTGAGATAAAGACAATTTAATAGGTAAAGCAAAATCTACACACACAAGCAGAGCAGAACAAGGAATTCATTCACTGCTTCCCATGGGCAGGCAGGTGTTCAGCCACCCCCAGGAAAGCAGGGCTCCATCATGTGTAACAGTTACTTGGGAAGACAAACACCGTAACTCCAAATGTCCCTCCTTCCTCTTTCTTCTCCCAGCTTTATATACTGAGCATGACGTCATATGCTATGGAATAACCCTTTGGTCAGTTGGGGTCAGCTGTCCCAGCTGTGTCCCCTCCAAAATCCCTGTGTCCCCCCACACCTACTCACTGGTGAGGTGGTGTGAGAAGCAGAAAAGGCCTTGACTCTGTGTAAACACTGCTCAGTAGTAACTCAAACATCCCTGTATTATCAACTCTGTTTTGCTCACAAGTCCAAAACATAGCCCTATACTAGCTACTGTGAAGAAAATTAACTCTACCCCAGCCAAAACCAGCACAAATGTGATTGTTTCTACAAATACTGACTACAGTTCTATCTGTAGGTTATCCAGTCTTTGGTCAGTGCCAGTCGTCTTTATGTTTTAAAGCAAAAGAAGGCAAAAGATCTCTACCTTGTCTAATGTGGTGATATTCTAGGGAAAACGTCACTTCCTGGTGGCACACTGCTGTGCAAATCCCATTGAATGACGTTTGAATGGGAAAACTGATCTACTTCCAAATGCCATTTCTCTGAACAACAAAGGTCTACAGGTCACTCCCACCCTGAAAAATGATCATTGACAGAGCTGGATTTGTTTTAGTTGCAGGAATGATCTCTGACATACGTAAGAAAAATGTTTACCTTTAACAGTACTGTATCAGCATTTTACAAAAGGAGAAATAAATTACCCTGGTTAGGGAAGCTTAGAGGAAAGTCAGAGTGGTGTAATATCCCACTGCTCCATCCACTGCAAGGCCTGATTTTATCCCCAAGCTGCAAGAAAAGTGAACAATTCTTTGTAATCGAGCTATGGAGCTCATGAGAGAGAGGGACGTTTTTGCTAAAGGACTGATGCATTATCCTATTTTCTAATAAGGCTGCTTTATGATACTACTTCACTTTAAAATCTGGCATTTTGACAGACATTATGAGCCAGAGTGTACAAAAACTGTACTGCTTTACATTCCTTGCTATAGAAAGCAAAAACTTGGACGTCAGCAGAATGGCAGTGTAGTATAATTGTGTATTTTCAAAAGACACATCAGAATGCAGTTACACATAGTCAATCTGGATATAATGTGTGAAGTAGAACTGAGTAATCTTGCCATTTGTATTGCAGCTTCCTCTTGACTTTGTGCGTTTTGCTTTTCTGTTTCTTAGATGCCCAGCCCACAGATGGAGAAAGGGAGGTATGGAATCAGATCAGTGCAGTTTTACAGGACTCGGAAAGTATGCTTGCAGACCTTCAGGCTTACAAAGGAGCTGGACAAGAAATTAGAGATGTATGTTTGTTAAAGTTAATGACAGTTCTTTGGAAGCAAAACCAAGCAAAACACAATACGTTCCTTGCTTCTGTTCTGTATCCAAGCACGTTCTATGAAACGATATGAAAATCTTCATTAAAATTGTATTTAGAAAATATGTTACAGATGAGGTGTAATGTTGAATATAGAGCCTTAATGTCAAATCATTAAATGGTGGCTGTTGGAATTTCTTTTAGGTTTACTGTTAGTAATTAGTAATTATTTTTCACTTTGAGAAACACCATTTCATATACCTCATTTCATGCATCTTATGGTAGAAGTCAAAGTTGAGGATATTGAAGAAATAATACTCAGTTGTTAGAAATATGCTGTAAAAAAGGTTGAAAATAGTTGTTCGTCTATGTAAGTGAAATAATAAAGCAAAGTAAGTTATATCTTACATCAACTTTGCAGGCATCTTACTCTATGAAATTGGTCCTGAAGCACAGTTCTGAACTGTAACTTAGAATTTGGCTCAACTGACCAAACCTTTCCCTGCATCACCTTTGCAGTTACTGTTGGTGTGAACTATTGGTTACTTAAGAACTTGAATACGTTGAAGATGTCAAAAGCATCAGAATCTTTAAAAAAGGCTATTTCTGTAACCTGTAATCATACAAAAGGTCTTCCTTGATGCTTCTGCCATGTTTTTTCCCCAGATAATGTGTTAAAACATATTCCTGTATGTCAGTGGTGCATTTGAATGAATAATTTTAAATAACTATGGTACAGGGTTAAAGGGAAGGTGGAAAAAATGGTATTTTTTTGACTCACTAATTTCCTATTCCTGTGCAATGCAATTTCTTGTAATTGTTTTATGTTTTACAATACTTAACTTTCTAAAATGGTGAACTAGAAAACTTCCAACCATCTTTTGCTTGTTATTTATGGATCACAGTTCTTTACAGTAATATTTTCATTTCAGGCAATACAAAACCCCAATGATATCCAGTTGCAAGAAAAAGCATGGAATTCAGTATGCCCTCTGGTTGTAAGGCTGAAGCGCTTTTATGAGTTTTCACTCAGATTAGGTGAGCCGTGTTTTAGTATGTCTGCTTATTAGGCTACTTTATATATAAAGAAATAGGGAGTTTCTTCTTCCACAGACTTTAAAAGGGTTATTATTCTTTCTGCTTGATATCAACAGGCATTTCACTGCAGTTATGTTTATCAGGGCCAATTTTTAATCTTAATTTCAGATTTATCATAGTTTGTTAGTTTATCACTTAAATCTGCATTATCTAAATAGAATACAAGCAAAGAACGTGATATAACTGTATAAAGTTTTTCTCTGGTGCCTGACACTCTTCTACACTTCACTGGTCCATGTGGTACTAATGCCATTTATTTTTTTTCTAATTTGGGTCTTTCAGAGTTTTAAAAGGAATGTAAACTGATAATATTTTGAGACTTTTTTTAAAAACAGGGATAACGGGGAGAAGGGTATTGGTAAAGTGTCTCACAGGGTGAGAATCCAAAGTTGGGCATACTTTGCACTGATTTTGCCATCCCTACCACCCCCCAAAATTACGTAATTACTCCTTGAATTAGGACTCCAGAAGAGAACTAGTGTGCAAAAATGTATGTATAAAGTGGGAGAGCTTCCAATGCAAAGGAGCTTCTTCACCATCCTGCTTACTAAGTCTTGCATTCCTTGGGTTATGCTCGTAATTATAGCTGCGGGAGCTGAGTTACATTGCTGTCAGTGCCTAAGAGTACACTTTTAGTAACAGAGATGCCAGAATAATCTCTGTACTGAGCTGATGGCTAATTGGGGAAGATGAAAGAGAAAGAGTTGGATATCTGAATGCAAGAAAAATGCTTTCTCTAGAATTTTCTCGATACGGAACCCATCCACCCGAGGGTACTGAGGGAGCTGGCGGAAGTGCTCACCAGGCCACTTCACATCATTTATGAGCAGTCCTGGCTGACCAGGGAGGTCCCAGCTGACTGGGGGTTGGCAAATGCGACACCCATCCACAAGAAGGGACGGAAGGAGGACCCGGGGAACTATAGGCGGGTCAGTGTGACCTCAGTGCCTGGGAAGGTCATGGAACAGATCATCCTCAGTGCCATCACACAGCACATGCAGGAGAACAGGGTGATCAGGCCCAGTCAGCATGGGTTTGTGAAAGGCAGGTCATGCCTGACAAACCTGATCTCCTTCTACGATAAGGTGACCCGCTTGGTGAATGAGGGAAGAGCTGTGGATGTCATCTACCTGGATTTTAGCAAAGATTTTGACACTGTTTCCCACAACATTCTCCTGGAGAAACTGGCTGCTCCTGGCCTGGACAGGTGTACTCTTTGCTGGGTAGAAAACTGGCTGGATGGCCGTGGCCAGAGAGTGGTGGT
>VZSZ01003305.1:393144-415431 GCA_013398815.1 Ibidorhyncha struthersii | reverse complement strand
AAGCTGGTGAGGGGTCTGGGGGACAAGTCTTATGAGGGAGGGAACTGGGGCTGTTTAGCCTGGAGAAGAGGAGGCTGAGGGGAGACCTTATCACTCTCTACAACTACCTGAAAGGAGGTTGTGGAGAGATGGGGACTGACCTCTTCTCCCTAGTGACAAGTGATAGGACGAGAGGAAATGGGTTCAAGTTAAGCCAGGGGAGGTTTAGGTTGGATATTAGGAAAAATTTTTTCACTGAAAGGGTTATCCAGCATTGGAATAGGCTGCCCAGGGAGGTGGTGGATTTGCCATCCCTGGAGGTGTTTAAAAAAAGGGTAGGCATGGTACTTGAGGATATGGTTTAGAAGTGGTTTTGTCAGGTTAGGTTAATGGTTGGACTCGATGATCTTAAAGGTCCCTTCCAACCTTAACGATTCTATGATTCTATGATTCTAAAGGGTGATTAAAAAGGGGAAAGAGCTCAGTGATACAAAATGGAGAGAAAACGGCAGAGAGCACAAAGAGGCAGGTGTCTTTGACTAATGTTTCTCGCCTTATAATAGTAAGAAAAAAAGCATTTCTGTTAAGGCTGCACATGTTCAGGGGGTTCCTTCCCTTCAAGCAAAGTATATTTAGATACTTAATTAAAACTTTATCATAATGTGAACTGAATAGAATTTGTGCTTCTGATTTTTATTCAGAGAAAGCCCTGCAGAGCTTATTGGAGTCCTTGACGTGCCCACCTTATACTCCAACTCAGCACCTGGAACGGGAGCAGGCTCTAGCAAAAGAGTTTGCAGAAATCTTACATTTTACTCTTCGTTTTGATGAACTTAAGGTTAATAAAATCTTTTAATACATCCTGATTTTGTCCATGTATTTTGAACTGAAAGTGATTATTTCTTACTTGTCTTCCTCTCAGATGCGAAACCCAGCAATTCAGAATGACTTCAGTTATTATAGACGGACAATAAGTCGCAACAGAATAAACAACATGCATGTAAGTAAATAAAATCTGATTTGCTGTTCACACAGAGGTATTTATCACTATGCATTTATACCGTTAGTGGTAATGTTTTTTCTTTTGATTCGCTAGCTGTCATGTTCTCTCCTTCACACCAAGAGTTAATCGGCAGTCTGGATGAAGTGATTAGAGTGGGACTACTCATGCAACAATCTTCTTGCTGACACGAGCATGTACTGTATCTTTATCTTGCTGCTGGCAAGATTTTAAAGAGTTATATTGACTATTTTTTTCTCATGTTTTCATCAGCTAGACATTGAGAACGAAGTAAACAATGAAATGGCCAATAGGATGTCCCTGTTTTATGCAGAAGCCACACCAATGCTGAAAACACTCAGTAATGCAACTACACATTTTGTATCAGAAGTAGGTAACGGGGGAGGAAAGGTCTAACACAGACATTCTTGATTTTAATTTTGCAAGATGGTTGACTGAACATTGTCTGGTTTTAACCCTTCTAGAACAAAACGTTACCGATCGAAAATACAACGGACTGTCTAAGTACTATGGCTAGTGTATGTAAAGTCATGTTGGAAACACCGTAAGTTTTACCTTAAATCTTGTTTTTCTTGTATAAGAGAATTGTATTTTAAGTAGCCACCTGAAATAAACACATGTTTTTTCCAAATGAATTCCTGTATGTTTGACTTAAGTTGTTATCACTTTTGTATACAAAGCATGACCTAGTATTAGAAAGCCTTGCTTCCTGTTTTAATGACCTTATGATATTCTTCATGAATCAGCATTGAGTTTTGTTAGGGAGAGCTTACATGGACAGCCTCTATTTCAACAAAAGGTTAAAATAAAAGTGCAGTCATGTGCACTCATAGACTTCAGTGTCTGTGTCTTGTCTAACCAGGGCCATAGGCCAACTGCTGTCTCTTGATTGCCCATGCTGCTGTTACTAGCCCACTTAGGGGCAAGATTTTGGCTTTTCCAAGTAGCGTTTTCGCAAATAATACGCGGGCTATTTTGAGGATTATTTGGGTGGATCTTTTTGGATGTAGCCATCTTACTCTGGATGTGAGAAACTTCAGCTGTGTGGATAGCTGCTCACACAGGTATAGCCAGTGAGGTTACTATTGTTTAGCTATGCATTTAGTTGAGTATTTTTTAGGTTAGAAGTCTCTTTGAGTGGAAAACACATGCAAGATAAAGCCAAGGTAGTTTTCGTGTCTTTGAATTGTTTGTTCATGGTGCTATGGAAAGGGTAGAATTCCTGAGGTTATTATGTTTGTTTATGAAAATTCCGGAAAAGTATATATAGGTGGTGGGTCTCATCTCACAATCCAGGGACATCTTAGAAGTAGTCACTGAAAACTAACCTTATGTGTCAGCTCATTTTTTGGCAAAAGCAGAGAAATAGAAAGTTGTTTGTCATCTACCAGAAGATTATCTGATATTTAGTTCTAATTGTGGGATAATCAAGCATTTTGACATCAAAATGTCTGTAGCCTTTAAATCTGTTCTGAGACGTAGTATGGTACAGATTTGAGTATTTTTAGTTATATGTTTAAGTGAAAAAATCAAGTTTTATATTGAAAACCAGTGAATGATAGTAGACAATTCTACGTATTATTTACTCAAAACTAGTTAGAAAAAACGTGATAGTTTCTGTTTTTCAGGATTTCTGTTTTCCCCTACTGTAGTTCATTTTCATTTCCTGATGATGGCTTCAGGGATTAGAACTGATAGGGACTGTCTTAACTGTGCCATCCGTATTATTAGTTTGCAATTGAGAAGTCAAAGAAAAACTCTTTAGAATGAGTTCAGTCCAGTCCTATCTAGTGGGCTTCTGCATTTTAGACGCTTAGTGAACCTGGGTTGTTGAAGTTGCCTGTGTGCTCCGGGGGGAAAGGCATGACTGCGACCCACCTAGGTGAAGCCCTGCATTTACTAGCTGCTGAAATTAGTTCCCACCAAAATGTTAACTGTTTCAAAGTAGGAATTTAAGCAAAAAGAGTAACTTTCCTTTGAGGTCCCAATATTCTGAGGTTCCAGTTTCTAAGATTAAACAGAAAAGTACAATCAGCCTCCATCATATTTCATGAACTGTGGAAGCCTGTGAAGCTGTCGTCTTAGACATTTTGCTGAAGTGAGGATCTGAACTGTGAAGGGGTGTTAGAAAGGGTTTACTTATCTCTATTTGCTTTCTAAGCTTCCTGCTAAATTGACAAGCACATACACAATTCAAAGATCTTTAAAATCTTACTAAGATTCATCTTCAACCTTAAAATACAATGTTCAGATTTCATGCACTCGTAGTCTGGCTTGCAAAATTGTCTGGTAAAAAGTCAAGACTCTTTGTTTCTTTTATTCTGTTTTCCAGAGAGTACAGGAGTCGATTCACCAGTGAAGAGACCCTTATGTTCTGCATGCGAGTAATGGTGGGAGTTATTATTCTGTACGATCACGTTCATCCTGTGGGAGCTTTCTCAAAGACATCAAAGATTGACGTAAGACTGACTTTTCTTTAATACTCTGTAGGTTTGAGAATACTAGTCTGCAGATATTTTCAGCCCAAGCTTATGACTTTTTATAAATCATTTTAATTACTTTTGAATGGCAAAATTTAGAATTTATCTTCACCTGCATACTTTAATATATCAGCTTGTTTGAAATTAAAATCAGGATCAGTCTTTTTTTCTTTGTATTTTCTTCCAGTCACAGATGCTCATCTTTGTTAGCTGTGCTTTTCTGCCAACTTTATGGTTACACGAAAATAATTTTGTATTACCCGTACCCTGGAATAAGTTCTGTGGTCATAATTTTTTATTAATCATGTAATTTATTTATGCTGAAATGCTCCTCTTTGGTAGTAGTTCTGTTGTAAAAAAGCAGATATTCCACATTGTTTCTGCTTTATCTGAGGGCTAAAGTAGCAGAACTGAAATGTTATTGTTGTAATGTTGATAATGAGCCTTCAGTTTTAGCTTTGGCATCACCAGTCACAGGGAAATCAACGTTATTTTTACATCTGAGATACTGCAAACAAAAAAGTACTATTGTTTGGGCTACAGGTTTTTACAAACCTAAATCTCACGCACTGCGTCTTTCAGCAGAAATAAACTGTAACTCATGAAAAAAAGATGCTAAGCCTTTCCCTTTACAAAAGAACCTACTTCAAAACGGGCAAAAAAAAAAATTGTTGTGCTCCATGACACTAAGTCTTCATTAGCATTTTTCATCTGCAGATATCGGTATTTTAGCATGGCTTCTCTTTGACTCTGTTTTACAGAGCGAAAGATATGTCACAAAGAGGTGAATTGATTTGCTCAAGGTCATGCAGCAGATAGAGCCCGGGAATTGAATGCAGACTTCCTGACTTCTAATTCAGTCTCTTGCCTACAGAGACTACACAAGTAAAATTTTGATAGGACCAACTATACAGCGCTTGTACACTGTTTCTTACATTTATTATAACGCCCTGTAATCTTACAGGGTAGTTAGCTGGATGTAAATGGGAGACAGGAGATGTACAACTCAGTTTTTAAAAATGGGTCCGTGGTCCCAAATTTTAATTTGCTTAATTAGTTTAGTGATTCTTCTCTAATAAAAAAATCTTACAATATTTCAGATGATGAGTTTGTTTTACTGTGAAATACAATTATTTTCTCCAAGCTAGTCACTTCTTGGGAGCCATTTCAAAAGAATTTCAGGGACAGTGGAACAAATTACCCTTTCCTTATTCTTCCAAGACTGAAGACTTTATTTCAAGCTGTTAATAATAGTCTCTTAGCTTAGACATCCTAACAGCTTCTCTTCTTTGACTGTTTTAGGGATTCTGATTCTAACAAAAAAGGAAAAGCATGGTTTGAATTTTTATCTCCTTTGAGTTTGTCTGATCTGATGAGGCATATAAACCTGTACTGAGTGATATGAAAGTAGTCTTGAGTTTCTGTCGTTCAGGAGAAGTAACTCTGTTGCTTAAAAATATGTGCTGCTACCCTGAGAATTTCATCTGATCAACTATTTGCGTAGCTAATTTTATCTTCCAAGTAGAAGTGAGCCAACTGAGCAGTGATCAGTGATTATTAGGCTGGTCATTGCGCAGGAGGCTGAGTCACATTTTCCAAATAATTTTTAATGGCAAATACATGGACCCTGACTTCAGTTAAGTATTTACTCATCCACTTTCATAATACGGCAGAGTTGCTCCTTAGCTACAAAGAAAATACTGACATGTAGATTTAGCACTGTAACGTGACTCGAGAGGGTTCAAATCTTGACTTTGCCATTTATCTGTTTTAACTAAAATGGAATTCATCTAGACTAATTTCTGGGTAGGTATTAGATGTCTTCATAGCAATGGGAAGAAGTAGGTACTTCTGGAGCACGATTTCCTACATCTAAAAGTATATTCTGAATTGGTTAGAGGAATTTCTTATTTCTCTCTGTTTACTAGACAGGGAGTCTGTACAGGGGATCAAATGAGTTCTGCCCTTGCTTTCTCTGCTTCATTTCCTCTTTTGTAAATTTGGGTAGAGTTTCAGCCTGTTTTTTAGAGTCTGCACGAAGATGTTTGTTCAGTGTGGTGTTTAGAATCAACATCATGGACTTCTTATCTCAGATTAAGTTTGTAACCACTAGTTATAAAACAAATCATAAGTTATCACCAGTTAGGTTTACAACTGAAAACTGAATAATGAAAATTACGTCCTTGTGCTCAAGCATAAAAATAACAAAGTTGAAACATCTCTTCCGATATTTGCTAACAACAATGACATGGAACTTTCTTCCAAAATCTTTTTTTAGCTTATATCAGCTGTTCTTGATATTTTTTTTTTAAGTTGGAATTGGAGAAATCATGTGCAAGTTAAAATATATACACTTGATACATAATTTACTATCTACAAACACTTATTAAAGTAGGCGTTGTTGTCTCAAAAGTTAGGTTTTTAACTTAAGATCATTTTTAAGAAGTTATAATGCTTTTATTGTGTCATGTAAAGCAGCATTAGCACTCAGTAGGAAAAAAACCCTGCGTGTCTTTGGTGAACTTCTTCCTTGTTTTCAGCTAGTGCAATTCATATATTATTGTTCAATAGTGGCATGCTTCTGTTCCCAGATGAAGGGATGCATAAAAGTTTTAAAGGAACAACCACCTGACGCTGTGGAAGGACTTCTGAATGCTCTCAGGTATGTGTGGAATAATTGCTCGATTCAGCCTTAACAAATTGCTCCCTTTTTTTCTCACAGGCTCTTTATATTTAGGCCTTTTCACCTTAGAAGCTAGATTTATTAAGAAAATTGTCCTTTCAGGTTTACCTTCATCACCTGGGATTTTCTTAAGTAATACTCCTTTCTTTCAATTCCATTTCATTTTCATAAGCTATGACTATTAATATTGGAAGCCATAATGTCCTTCTTCAGGCATACTTAAGGTTCGTTTTACCACCTAAAACTTAGCCAACTAAAAGGTAAACAATACATCAAAGGTAAACTATATCTAAGCTAAGATTTGTTATATAAAATACCACAGCAACTAGAAAATTTTAGAAGCAAAGAGTAGAATTCCTGTTTCTCAAACTCGTGATACTTCCCTTCTCCCTTTCCCTGTGATTTAATAAGACTTTTTTTATTATTTTTGCTAAATGATACAACTTCCAAGAAAACAGCAACCTAAGTCACTATCCTGTAGCTAAGTGTTTAAGGTGCTGTCTTGGGAAGCAAGGCAAAAGGGTCTGACCCTTTTCTGAAGCTGAGAAGGGACTCTTTGTACCAAATTTTTCACAGCTGAATTGAATTCTCTAGCTGTTGAATGCTTGGATAGAGTGAGAACTGCAGCCATAACCACCTCTATTTGCTTATCATGTCTTTTGAATTAAAATTTATGTGGCGTTAAATCCTACAGGTATCAGGTGTATTTGAGATTGATCTCCCCACGAACATAAGCAGTGGAGAATATTTGGGCTTAAATGGAAAAAAACACACTAAAGCTCTTCAGTCCTCCCAAGATATTCCCAAAAGTGTAACTCGGCACCAAACAAACTCTGCTGGTTACAAAATCCCAAAAAATAGAAAACCCTCTGTGTGATGGTACATTGTAAGGTATAAATGTCCTGTACGTTTAAGAAAACTGCTTAAAATTAGGCTTATAGATTATGCCAAAATTCCATCTAAATTCCTACGTTCTTTTAGTTTTTAACCTATTTCTTATGTCTTTGCATATTTTTTACTTCTTTTGACACTTTTAACTGGAAAAAAAGAGGTAATTTTGACCCAAAATTATGACAATGTCATAGACAGATGGCAAACAGTATTTAGCCAGGATTTAGCCACAATTCTCCACCTATTAACAGGGAATAATTTATTGCAAGAGGTATTTAGATGATAAAGACTATTACCAGTTAAATTCCTGTGATTAGTGACTAGAGGAACATGTAGGTTCCTCCTTTGTGTAATTGATCTGCACAGATTTCAAAAACAGGCACTGAAGTTTTCAGATTTATCTATTTCCTGTTCATTTTATAAAATACTGTTTTAACTTTTAATTTCTAGGTTCACTACAAAACACCTGAATGACGAATCTACTTCAAAACAAATTCGAGCTATGCTGCAGTAGTATCCTGAGACAAGTAGATGTTTGTATTGATCACAGAAGATGTGTATGTTTACATAATTTAATACAGTTTGATGTTAATACTTGTGTGTATTTTCATAACCATTTTCTTCACATTGCTAAAATGTATGACTCTGTTCATAACCAGACTGACTTTATATAGTACAGCCTAAGTTTTTATGCTAGCCTCTATCTTTTGACTTTTAAAATACTTTTTTACTTAGATACTTCAGCTACGACAGTTTATCTGTGCATTTTAATCCTTAAACACCTTCTCTATCAGAGAAGTAAGTAGTAGTGAAGACAAAATTGAAATCAAACTGAAATGTCAAAGATAACTCAGAAAAGACACTTTAAAGGAGAAAATTAATATAAAGGAAAGTATAATTCGTTGGATAAGTTTTAAGAACATATGTGCACAGTTTTTTAGTTAGTTTTAGGATCTCCTCAAACTCGTATGAATAGGAGAATAATTGAATGTTCATCACTCATAAAATATGTTGTCTTTCCCATAACAAGTGGAGATACACCTAATTTTAAGTATTATGTGCTGGCTGACATCCAAAAATCTATTGCAAAGAGTCATTTTACCTTTTATTAAGTATAAACTGTACCTTTCAAGCACTGAGAAAATTAGTGTCCTGTTTCAGATTCAATATAAATAAACAGAAAATTTGCTTTAAGACCATTTCTAGATTTTGAAAATTCTGTATAATTTTATGAGATATAGAAAGGAAAGGGAAAATGCTAATGCCTTGACTTACTAGAAGGGGTTTGTCAGTGTAAATATACCATGATGAACATTATCTCTCAGACAGCTCTACCTGGTAAGTAATTCTTTTGCTGATATAAACCCGTACTAAGCAGAACACTCTTCTGTAGCGGCAAACTTCCCTAGTGTCAAATTGGCCTCGTCAGACTAGGGATTAGATAAGTAAGTTTTAAGTGCTGAGCTGTTCTTAGGTACTCCACCAGGTTTCTTGATTATTAGATGATTCAGAGTCAAGACAGAAGTATATCAGCTGACTGCTCTTCATTGTTTTTTGAGATGTGGTTGATGCTTCAAGGAGTTGAGTTCCTTGCTGAGTTGTTTGTTCTTACTTTCTAGTAATTTTTCCAGTAAATGGAATAGAAATACTTCGCCGAAAGCAGCAAAGCTCAAGCTCTGTTAAGTGTGTCTTCTGGGTGGTCTGCAGTTGCTGTACATATTCTTGCAGAGGTCACGTTCTGAAATAGTGTTTGATTTTGTGTACTTTGCTTGCATGTATGTGTGAAAACACCAGTGCTTGTGCACAGATTCAGATTTGTATTTGCTTATTCCTGTGTACGTAAATCGGGGTTTGTGTGCTCTCACTGGAATTTTCATGCATATCACTTCTAAAAACATTACCTTAAGACTTTGAAGATGCGTTTGGTCTGCTGAATCTTGGCTGTGCTGTGACAAATTCAGTCATTGAACTCAGTCCTTAAACAGTATTAATATCATAAGTTCTTTGGAGTAGGAATTGCCTTAGAGTTTATTTCTGAGCAGAACTACCGCTATGAGGTTTCTTAAGCCTGATCAGAACCCATAGGTGCCAGCGTTACACATGTCGTGATACTGCACAGCACCACAACTCCAGCGTTCATGTCACACATCAGCAGTTGTAGCAGCAGATCGCTATGTTGTTGTCAGGATCAGAATTAGAGATCACACTAGTTTTTTTCTTTTTCTGGAAGCAGCGATCACACTGCTTTTTCACAGTAGTAAATCCACTGTTTACAAACTCCATTTTTAATGGGGCGACATTTACAAGTGCATATTGGGGGAAATCCTGCTTTGTTCGTAGTCACTTCCAGTTAGGTGGATCACATGTCATTCTGTTGAGCTTTGATAACTAAATAATACGTGCTTACCTGCGATTATTTGTCAAACAATGAAGTCTTCTTTAAGGAGCCCAGAGGAAAGCTATTTGTCACTTGTACAATAAAAATGCAAACCTTAAAGCATTCTGTGAGTTGTCATGTGCTGTTTGCCAGTCACTGAATTTCTTCGCTTGCTATGATGTTTTTGTACAGAAGTTTGTTTGAAATAATAAAAAGTTTGGTACAGTAAGCATTGGGATTGTCTGTGTTTAGAGACAACATAAACAGGTTGAGAAGTCTGTCATTTAAAGTTTTGGGTCTGAAGTATGGTAGGCTCACCTTTATGTATCTAGTTTATAGTTTGTTTTAAAAACATTTAAAATATTTCACGTATTTGCCACAACAGTCTAACCTCTCGTCACTTAAACAATCCCTGGGTTTTTCTGATGATTCTTTGCACTTGTCTGTCACCTTGACCAGGGGAAATTGTTGATATTGCTTTACAGAGTGACTTTTGACAGAGTGACTGTGACTTTTGTATCTTCACATTAGTCATCCTAGGCTATGGTGGCCATCTCACTAATGAATAAAGTCACCAGAGGATGATTCATTTAATCTTAAGGTAAGTGCAAATTAATTGCTCTCTGAGGAAGAACTACATAGACTAATGATCAGAGTTATTGATCTCCATTTTGTCAGTGCTTCTTGTTATTTTGGCTCATCGTTATGTAAGAGTACATGTTTGTAGTATGGTAAATACTTAAGCTTCATAATGACAGCATTTCAGAATATGGATAAATGAGTTGAGAAGTTTGGGTCAGAACAGCCCCAGAAAATTTGCTTGTTTTGTGGTGGAAGAAAATACTATTTTGGAGTGGAATAAATTTGAAAAACTAGAATTTGTTGCTGCAAACAAATGAATGGGTTTGAAACATAATTTATGACTTTTCAGCTTTCTGCTGCTACTAAGTTGCTGTCACGAAGGATAGTTACTGAGGTTATATTTACTGGCATGTGACAGACCACTGCACTCAGATAAATTATCTAATGTTTTCCACGTCTACTAAAATTTATAAAGCAACAAAAAGTCTTCTCTGTGTTACTTTCTTTGTTGTATTTCAGCTAAATTTAAATGGGAAATATGATGAACGTAGTATGTAAGATGACTTGCGTTCTTACATTTACTCTGAATTAAACAATGTAGGGCATGAATTCTTCATATCAAATGATCACTCTTCCCTCTCCCCATTTCCTTCTTGAGAAATTTAATGGAATCGATATATTCCTACAAAAATATAGTGCCACTAGGTGGATGCAAACATTTGGGAAATACTGCATCTTTTTTTATCCCACATCTGGTTTGGGCTATATAGGGCTTTATATTTGTGTTTAAATATCTCTGCAACCATTGTAGAAAACCCATTTGAATGTAGGCAAGTAGCCTTAGTGTCAGCTTCCGTGTTTGCAGGACAGGACTTAAAAGAACAATGAGAAATATAAAAGAACAAGCTGCTGTTACAATAGCACAGTCATCTTCATGATCCTTTGCTGGACATTGTCCAGTAAGTCCATGGCTTTCTTGTACCAGGGAGCGCAGACCTGGTACCGGCCCTCCAGAGGTGTCTGTCACCAGTGCTGAGTAAAGGAGAATGATCACCTTCCTCAACCTGCTCCTGATACTGTCCTCATGCAGCCCAGGACACTGTGGGCCTTTTTGCGGCAAGGACACATTGCTGACTCACAGTCATCTTGCTGTCCACCAGGAGCGCCAGGTGGGTTGTTTTGCCAAGCTGCTTTGCAGTCACTTGGCATCCAGCGTGTACTTGTGGAAGGGCTTATTCCTCCACAGGTACAGGACTTGCCGAGTCCCATTGTTGAACTTCACAAGATTCTGTTGTGGTTTTAACTCCAGTAGCAGCTCAGCCCCACACAACTCACCCTCCCCCAGTGGGATGATGAAGAGAATTGGAAGGGCAAAAGTGAGAAAATGTGTGGGCTGAGAGACAAACAGTTTAATAGGTAAAGCAAATGCTGTGCATGCAAGCAAAGCAAAATAAGGAGTTCATCCAGTACTTCCCATCAGCAGCTAGACATTTGGCCATTTCCAGGAAAGTAGGGCTCCATCACGCATAATGGTTAGTTGGGAAGACAAATACCACGACTCCAAATGTTTCCGCCCTTCCTTCTTCTTCCCTCCAGCTTTGATTGCTGAGCATGGTGTCATATGGTGTGGAATATTCCTTTGGTCAGTAGGGGTCAGCTGTCCCACCTGTGTCCCCTCCCAGCTTCTTGTGTACCCCCAGTCTACTCACTGGTGGGGTGTGATGAGAAGCAGAAAAGGCCTTGACGCTGTGTAAGCATTGCTCAGCAATAACTAAAACATCAGTGTATTATCAACACTGTTTTGGTCACAAATCCAAAACATAGTATCATGCAAGCTACTGGGAAGAAAATGAACTGTCTCCCAGCCAAAACCGGCACAGGTTCTTGTCTGTCCAGTTCTCCATTTTGTCAAGGTACCTCTGAATGGCAACACAACCATCTGCTGCCATCAATAACTCCTCCCAGTTTTGTGTCATTTGCAAAATTCCTGTGGGTCCTGTCCCACCTTCTGGGTCATTAATGAAGATGTTAAACAGTATTGGTCCCAGTATCAACCACTGGGGTACACCACTAGTGACTGGCCTCTAGATGGATCTTGTGCTGCTAATCACAACCTCTTCAA
Organism: Ibidorhyncha struthersii; assembly: GCA_013398815.1. Taxonomy (NCBI): domain Eukaryota; kingdom Metazoa; phylum Chordata; class Aves; order Charadriiformes; family Charadriidae; genus Ibidorhyncha; species Ibidorhyncha struthersii. Next base: position 403,296 of record VZSZ01003305.1, on the reverse strand, counting down.
GCCTGGCAGTTCAACCAGTTCTCAACGTACTTCACTGTCTTTATCTCATCCATATTTCATCAGTTTGTCTGTCAAGATGTTATGGGAGGCAGTGTCAAAAGCCTTGCTAAAGTCACGATAAACAAGCCTTCATTGACATCGGCCAGTTCTCTCAGCATTATGGTGCATCCCGTCAGGTCACATAGACTCGGGTATGTCCGGTTTGCTTAAATGTTCCCTAACCTGATCCTTCTCTGCCAAGAGTAAGTCCTTCTTGCTCCAGACTTTCTCTCTGGTCTCAGGCACCTGGGGTTCCTGAAGGCAAATCCTACCATTAAAGATGGAGGCAAGGAAGGCAGTGAGTTCCTTGACCTCTTCTGCATTCTTTGTCACCAGGTCCCATACCCCATTTAGCAGCAAGCACGCATTTTCCATAGCTTTCCTGTTGCTGTTGCTATACCTGTAGAAGCCCTTTTTGTTGCCCTTCATGTCCTTCACCAGATTTAACTTCAGAAGGGCTTTGGCTTTCCTAACCCTGACCATGCATGCTCAGACAGTGTCTTTATATTCTTCCTGGGTCTTTTATCTCTTCTCCCACTGCCTGTATGGTGCCTCTTTATATTGAGCTTAGTTGGAAGCTCCGTGTTCATCCATGCAGGCCTCCTGCCATCTTTGCTTGGTTTTGTGCTTATCAGGAAGGACTGTTCTTGAGCTTGGAGGAGGCCATCCTTGAAAACAAGCCAGCTCTCCTGGGCTTCTCTTCTTTCCAGGACTGTGTCCCATGCAATTCTTTCAACCAGATCCCTGAAGAAGCCAAATTAAAATTCCCAAGTTAAATCTTTCCTGTAAATCATCTTGTGGCTCTGTAGTCAGAAATATGCTTTTAAAATTGCATGTGTTCTAGTACTAGTGGAAGTGCATGGTTCTATGAACATCCAAAGTCAGGAAATATAAAATCATGCATATCCAAAAGTTTGTTAATAGTTGCAAATAGTTGGAAGAGGAAGGGTTTTTTTCTTTAAAAAATGGACCACAAATTACTGTTCTCTTGCCTCAGATGAATTCTCTAATGCAAAATTACAGACTCCATGAATTCACGCAGTGAAGCAGATTAGATAATGCAGTGGAAGCCAGTGAGCTGAAACAGTGACATGAATTTCATTCGCCAATAAGAGAATAAAACCCATTTTGATTAAAAAGCTGATATAGCAGATCTAGTATTTTAACTTAGTAGTCTGTAGTGCTACAGACTAACAAAGGTGAATTCCTGACTGCCACATTCTGCAAACACAGAATTCTCTTTCACACCAATTTGACACAAATATAACTCAATTGATTTCAATAGAGCTGTTTCTGATTGGCACGGGTGTAAACGATACCCTTTGTCTTTTCTCAGTCGTGGCCTTTGACCTAAGTTGCTTATTACCGAGCAAATTGAGTCTTCTGCTAGTGCAGATCAATGACGTAACATGATAATCTTGCAGAGATCTCTGGCGCTTGACTGCTTTGAAATTAAAACAAAAATGAACAGTGCAGTAGGTGTTCTAGAAAATCAGTAAGTATAAAGTTAAAAAGTAGACCAACCAAGTGCTAATCCCTAGTTTAAGAGGAAGTTACATAATGATTTTTCAACAGATCTTAATTTGGGGTCCAGCTGGAATTAATATAACTCTCTTCATTTGGATTTTTGGGCTGTGACAATTAAATATGTAGACTTGCCTATTAAGAACTTGACATACCTCTTGACATTTTAAAATCACTGTCAGAACTTAAAGCTTAGAATATTTGTATGTGGCTTGGATAAAAGTTGCTATTACAGCTCGTGATTGTTCTCATTCTGATTCTGCATTCAATTCAATGAAATCACAGGGTTTAAAGAAATTTTCCATGGATTTTAATGAAGTAGCAAAAAGCTACTCTCTTACTGCCTTGAAAACTGGAAGAGTTTGTCTGTCTTCTCTAGACACACAAAAGTTGGACAAGGACAGTGGAAGGTGATCAACCTCAACTGGTTTAGATCTTCCATAATGAAAAGAGGACAAAGCGTGAGACTTGGCATGGATGCAGCCACCATGCAGTTCAGAAATTACCCTGTCCTGTGGGTTGTGTGACACAGCAATGTCTGAAGGTCAGATCATGTTAGGTGGACAGGGAACTTCTGAAGAGCTTTGACCAGGAAAGAATTCTACCCAAAATGAAGAAACTTGTCTCTTTACAGACATCATTTTAGGATGCCATGGTAGGAGGAAGCTTAAGGGCTCTTACTAATCTTACCTCCCAATCTGTGGCAGCAGCACAGCGGTGTGCAAAGCCTCGGTTTCCACTCCAGTTGCTGCCTGAGGGCCCACCTTGGGCTGTAACCTCTACTCTTGGATACTTGGCTTTATCCTGTAAAGAATGTGTGAAGGAATGGAAGGTGGCCCACCTTAGCTTGCCTGGATGTAGCCTCCATCTGCCTTCTGCTCTTGTAAATGGAGTCTTCCCAGTGAATCCAGAGAGCTGGGAACTGAACCGCATTTTGGTAATGTTTCTGAGAAGGTTGTTGAAAAAAGTGATCTGACACTGATTTTGCAACAGAGGTTAATGTATGACAATGCCAGATATATTTCTAAGTTGAATGCTGTGGGTTTTTTATGATTTTTTTTTTCTGCTAGAATTTTCTATGCAGTTCCTATTTGTGTCTATAAACTCATAATAAAGAAATATCTGTCAGTGAAATACAGCGGGTCCATAATCTTTTGTATTTGATTTGGTTTAGGGTGGCTGGGAAAAAAAAGCAAAATCCATTTTATGTCTTTTTTCCCCTTTTTTTAAGTTCCTTTTGCACACAAGGCTGTGATTAATTATAGGCACTTTAACTATTAAACTCAGGCTTAAATATCATGCAGCATCATATCTCAAAGGCTTTTTAATAGAAACATTTCCGAACAAGATTGCTTACAGTGGACTTCAATTAAGATTCTTAGATGAACTTCACTGAACAGATATGCAGGGTCCTATTTACTGAGATACTGAATATATCAATATAAAACTGAACCAGGTATTACATCTTGATGAAAATTTTTAATTTGGAGAAAGAAAAGTTGTGTTATCTAGCCAACCTAATTAAGGGATTTTGTGGAGATTTCGTTCGTATATCAGTTTAAATGTACATATTTGTTCTTCTGATCAGTTTTGGATTACACATACTCAGGTATACACTCATAATAATATTTATGGTATTTATGCAACAAAAGATTATTTGTAACTGATGGCATAGCCAATTCTTTGCAGCTGTGTTTTAAAACTACAGGGTAAATGCCACATTTGTGGCTGTCAAAGTGACATTTGCTTTATGAAATTTGGAAGCTTGAAAAGCTAATGAAGATTCCTTTTGTTCAGTGGTTTCGCATTCACATTGAGACCCACTACTCCGATTATATGTTGTACAACTATAATTACTTTAATTGACATGCAACTAAGACTCTTTTTTTTTATTTTTGTCATTCATGATATGATTTGCTAGATCTTTAAATAATACAGTCCTGTGTAGGTTAAATGAAATTAGCAAAAGTACTCAAATGCATACTGTCTGAAAATCAGTTTGAATTATTTTATTGAAAAATATTACTTGCGAGACAAGATTATTTTTCAAACAGGTATCAGTAGTCCTCCTTATTATATGTATTTTTCAAATAGAAACTGGAGTTCTAGTGATACAGATATTACCTGAGTATGCAAGTAGTTTGAATCAAGAGGCACGGTGTAACAGAGCTAAGAAAAAACAGAACAATTTTGGTAGAGTTTGACACAGGTGCCCAAGCCACTGGTCATCATTCATGTTGGAAAGTTCGAGATCACTCAGTTCTTTCATACTTGTGAAATAAAATAAAAAAAAGAATCTATCCTCTCTTCCTTTAACTCTGACCCCAAGAACAATTTGAAATGCCATATTTAATAAAAATCAGCCAATAAAAACTAACAAGCAAACATTTGTGCTTTTTAGCTCTGAGAGGTACAGGCTTCAATTTAATTCAGATTATTTTCATGTCAGGTAGTAGTGGGGCCGTTTTCTGTGTAAAACAAAGGCCCATGAGATAGCAGGGGTTTGGCCTCGTGGGAAGTCAGTCTGGGATTTTGTGTGTATTTGGAACATTCATTTCTCCTGGGGCGTCCATTCAATTGTATCACAATTGTATTAGAAACTTCTGCTGAAAGAATTCCTCTGAGACATCTTTTATTGACTTCATGGGTCAAGAAGCATAAAAATGAAAGATAGCATTCTAGACTTCGCAGTGACAGGTCATTTACCTCCCTGATCTTGAAAGCGGAATGAAAATAATAATTCACGGTCAGAGTACTGGCATCGGAGCTGCTGAAAGGACATCCTCTCACCTTATTTTTAATGGCATAATTTTTTTAATTTTTTTCATCATCTCTTTTCAAAATTAGAAAACATATTTTTGCCTCCATTTGAAGCAGAGGAATTCTTTCACGGCTTTGCTCATCTTGACCTGATATGCCGTTTGAGGCATAGACTTTTGAGTCCTGCCTGCCACAGACATCTTGAAAATACAGGTGGCAGGTATTACAATCTTAATTTGCATTTGGCATTTCAAGGGACACCGCTTGCACAGCCGTGGGCTTTGTCTGAGGTAGCAAATTATGTCCTCCTATGTGCAGTCCTCCAAAGACTGTGGAGAGACAGACCGCTAAGGCCCTCATTCTTTCTTGAACTGCGATGTTAGGGTGGACTGAGTCACCCCCAGAAATGCCTCTGTCTCCTCACTGTGGACTATGGAGATCCTGAATTATTATCTTGGATGAAATGCCAACTCTTACACTGATCCTCAGGAGAGGCAATGAAGAATGTAAGCGTTCCCTGTATCTGGAAGTTTGTGCTTTGAGCGGTGTCTAGTGCAGTCCTGTGCTGGGATTTCTGCAACTGCAAAGGAGAGACAACACAAACAGCAACATAAAATAAATGACTTGGGCTTCATTCTGTTTTAGTTGATTTTTGAGGATCTGAATCACAGTCAGTTCAAGTCATTAGCCTTCAAACTGCCAAGTGGAAAACAAACCAAAAAAAACCCAAACAAAACCTCTTAATTCTTAGAAGTTGGAACTTTTTCACATGCGCTAATAAATCAGCTTTTCTGTCTGGTAGCACTCAGCTACCTGACAGCATCACCAGTGATGCTAATTTCCACAACAGGGTTCAGCAGTTCAACCTTACTGGGTTACTAGAAACTCCTTTTGACTTACTCTGGTCTCTTCCATCTGTATCCACTTTGAATAAACGTCCTCTAAATACCATGTTTTAAGACATGTTACCTTACATTTGCCAAAACCTGAGTTTCGTGCTCTGCCACAGTAGTGGAGTTACCCAAAATTTCCTTAGTAATGTCTGGGTGTGAATCTGCAAACTCATTGTACATTGTAATTACAAGAATCTTCACAGTTTTATTACCATAAATAATTGTTCAATTGGAAATATTCAATAGATACTCAAAGAAAGAATTTACATCAGCAACTATATGCAACAACTAATAAAATCACAGAGCTGTTTTATCACATACATTCTAAAAAAAGTCTGCTTTCAAAACTGCAGCATTTACTAAAATAAAACCTAAGAATAAATAACCCCCAAATAATACATATTTATATTATCATATTCTGGGGGGGTGGGTGGGTTGATTGTATTTAAAATAAATGTCTCCACCATTTTATGCCTAATTAATGTTTTTGCTTGCCTTGAGATATGAGTAGTGTTTGCTGATAGGGTGTGTGTATTCTAGAGCACACGGAGGAAGGATTTGCTCCTGAAACCACTCCAAAGGTTTTGCTCATCCAAGCAAAGAATAATAAACATTCACCTCAGCTGGAGATCCCAGCATCAGAACAAACCACTGTTCAATAGCAACTTTCAAAGACATGTTGGTATTTTGTATTTGAATCTGTTGAAGAAAATTACAGAACTACTGATGGGCAAACAACTAACAGAAAAGATTTCAAGTTTAAGTTGAGCTCCAACTTGAACTGCATTCAGTAGAAAGACTGCGTGAATCTTGGCTGACTTGGGATCAGGTTTAAACTGACTTTTAATGATTACCTTTATTTTGAAGACAGGTCAAAAGCAAGTGAAGTTATAGCTATTTCTCATTTAAAGCTTATTGCAATGATGTGAGTGAGAATTTGTCTGAGTGAATTTGAGGGACTGGGTCATTTACCAAGATTGAATTTGCTTTCATTGTTTCTATTTTTCCCTGAGTTGGACTTGGTTACTATAAATTGTTTTGACCTGCAAACATTCTGAGAACTATGGGCAAAAAAGTCTCTGCTAATACAACCCTGTTAAATATAACTGTCCTAGACATAAAAAATACCTTTTTATCACTGATATGGTATGTTGTGTGAGGCAGAAGTCTTTAATGTGCTATTTATACCTCAATATTTATCATCAAATGCAAGACAGCATAGGAAAGGATAGAATTTGGTCCTTAGTTTAGTCGTGTTAGGCATTTGAATTTTTCTTGGTCTTCATTGTGAGGCAGATTTCTCCTTTATTACCAGTGCTACTCTGGCAACTTTCCTTTCCTGTACTTAGATTTCATAGTTTTTTTTTTACTTCTAGTCAGATCTGCTTTTGTCTTATAGGGAAAGAAAATAAAAAGGCCAGTCTGTTATCTCACATTTCGGTTAAGTCTAACATATATTTGCTTAGGGGTAAAAAAGGTTGAAGAAAAAAGGGAAATGTCAAAAATGAATAATAAATGGCGTATAAACAGAAGCAGATTTTCTGTGATATGTTACCCCTGATAAACTTGATAATGTTTCCCAAATGTGTTGCCTTGGTTCAGATCCAAATCTACTGGTCAAGTTTTATGTGCTATTTTTAATTTTACTGCTTAAAAAACTTTACATCATCTTGTAGGAATTCCCTCCTACTGCATTGCTGTATCTAGTTATTTGTAGGTTAAAATTCATCTTAATATAAATTCATATAAAACATGTGTTACCACAGAGGCAGCAAAAAGACAGATCTGGGTGGGTAAAACAAGCTGGATTTGCAAGGAAACTCTTTTTTCTTTTTAATGAAATATGTTTTCCTTTGAGGTCACTCTGCTGTTTGATATTGTAGACTCCAAGGTCTTTCCATTCAGTAAACTTTCCTTGCCCTTTAAACAGTGAAATCAGAACGTGAGAGGCGAATACAAACAGCTGGGGACAGGGGGACCTGGAAACATTTAGGATCCACAAAAAGCCTCTAGATCTAGGCAATGAAATCAAGAGGTATTGCAAAGCAATTCCACTCTTTGCAATACTTAAAAATAGAAATTGTCTCCTACAGGTACCACTGCACTGACCTAGTGGAGTTACTCTACTCTAGACTGATATTAGTGGAGATATTTTTAGAGAAAGAATCTTTCTCAACATAAAATATTAAAGATGTGGGAGCATTAAAACAGACAGAGAGAAGAAAGGAATGATGCTTCCAATGGCACACAGCACTGACAATTCTGATAGGAGAAAACACAACCCTAGTAATGGAAAACCTTTGCAGTGTTACTCGCTGATCAGGCTGTTAGCGTTTTGTCACCATTGTCCCATAGCAAGTCGTAGGTATGCTGCAAGTAATATCCTCAAATACTGAGTTCATGCTTCAGTGCCCCAGCCTTAGCTAAATTCAGTATTTTGGAGTAAGTTGGGTCTGATGAACTGCATCATAAGGTGAACTGGCTTAGTACAGACTGTAGTTATATGTGACTACTTCTAAAGAGGAGGTGAGGCAAATGCAAGCCCTTAAAAATCAGGAGGGGGAGTGAAAATAAACATCCAGTCGGATAACGGGCATGTCAGACCATGTCAAAGAAGTATATTTTCCTTAACAGAGAGGAAGAAGTAGCAGAGGAAGAGCAGCGATATCAAGTCATTTGCCCCCATGAGTTTTTTGATACTACCCCACACTGGTAGTAGCTAAAGAAATGTGGTCTGGATAACTCTGTTACAGGGTGAATAAAAGCCCTTTCTTGAACGCAGACGCTGCATCCATACAGCTGTATGGGGCCAGGGCACGGGAGTGAGCAGCGAGAGCCTCTCAGTGCCTGGCATGCTTCAGTTCCACCCCATACCCCAGTACTCGAGAAGGTCCACCCACAGCTCGAGCCTTTGCTCCGTCAGGTGTGACAATGCTGTTTTGGTGGCAGAGAAAGAATAAGGGTGAACCTTGACTCTTACCCCAGGTAACTGTGGTTCAAGAAGACGGACACGTTGGGTGCGGAAAAAAATGGTTCATCAGACATTTGTTTGGTATTACATTATACCTTTTGTGTAGTTATTCCTTTAAACAAACATCAAAATATGTTCATTTGTATTAAGGAAAATGTTTAATTTTATTAAGTGGTATTATATAAAACTGTAGCCAACTAATGAAAAGGAAACTCTGCCATGCAGTCTGAAATATGAGGGACCTACATGTCATCACTCATCCCCTGCTGAAACACCATAATTGATTTCAAATTCAAGAATTTATCCTGATTGAAGTTTATGAACTTTAAGGCAAAATACTAACATTCTAACATTAATGTTTTTAAAGCTTCAGTGGAAATTAATGGATAGGAGGTCCCTGTGCTGGTGCTCACTAGGAAAGCCACCTTTTTTGCCTTTGTTTACCAGTTCATGTAACAGGGATAATTATGCAAGGCTAGATCATTTAATCAGTGGGTTAACATGGCTTGCATGAGTACACTGGAGTCAGAGATTACATTTGTTTTTCTTCCTTAGTTGAGTGCCTTTTAACTATAAGAGTGGTTTGCTAAAGCCATGAATTATAATTAATATAATCTGAGAAAGATGAAGTATAGCATAATTGAATATGGGTAAAATGTTACTCTTGCTCTCTTATGCCTGCTATAATTATTATCAGCAGATAGTCAAAGTAAGAAAGAAAAGAACAGAATAAAATCTAATAGTTATAATGATGTATTTAATAACCACAGGTGCCAGACAAACGCTGAATTTTGTGAACCATTCTTTATCTCAGTTCCATCACTCCTTGATCTTACCTGGGGGGAAAATAAGACCCTTCTCTCTTTTCACATAAGCTGTTGAGCACAATATTTTGGAAGTAAATTTAATTCCAGTATTTCACATTTTGTGTTTTCTTTGTTTTGCTTTTCTTTTTTTTTAATATGCCTGTGGGAGAGGTGGGAGTCCAAGCTCTGCTACATCCTGCAAAGAGGCCAAAGAAGGAAGCAGGACACAGCAGCAGTAAGAATAAAAAGAGAAAAATTGGCTGTGTATAGGATTGCGGGGGCAAAAAAAAGCAGCAAAACCACAAAAAGCCCTCTGCGTGAGTTGGAAGAGGGAACAATACAGCTTTATACAAACCATGCTCCATGGAGAATGATGTGTGTGCAGCTCAGAAAAAGGGTTTCCTCGCTCAGACGCCTATGTAAACATGGCTTAGGAGCCTAAGTCTCTTCTTTTACTTATTGTTTGTATTCTAGTCTAATTCCATTAGTTTAAATGACATCAGAAGGTAAATAAAAAAAAAAGAAAACGGCTTTCCTTTAATCTAAATGCTAGGAAAAGAAATTATTATCCTTCTGGTAAAAGCCTAAGAGAAGAAATCTCACATGTTAGATATACATAATGTTGCTCCATTCATAGTGGGAAGGTAAGGAGGGCAATATAGGAAACTACATCGGCATTATAGAATCATAGAATCATAGAATCGTTAAGGTTGGAAGGGATCTTTAAGATCATCGAGGCCAACCATTAACCTAACCTGACAAAACCACTTCTAAACCATATCCCCACGTACCACGTCTACCCTTTTTAAAACACCTCCAGGGATGGCGAATCCACCACCTCCCTGGACAGCCTATTCCAATGCTGGATAACCCTTTCAGTAAAAAATATTTTCCTAATATCCAACCTAAACCTCCCCTGGCTTAACTTGAACCCATTTCCTCTCGTCCTATCACTTGTCACTAGGGAGGTCAGTCCCCATCTCTCTGCAACCTCCTTTCAGGTAGTTGTAGAGAGTGATAAGGTCTCCCCTCAGCCTCCTCTTCTCCAGGCTAAACAGCCCCAGTTCCCTCAGCCGTTCCTCATAAGACTTGTCCCCCAGACCCCTCACCAGTTTTGTTGCCCTTCTCTGGACACGCTCCAGCACCTCAATGTCTTTCT
>VZSZ01003305.1:307336-385070 GCA_013398815.1 Ibidorhyncha struthersii | reverse complement strand
CGGGGAAGCCGTGTCGGTTTCTGCTCATCCATCACCTGTCAGGGCTCTGCTCCAGCAGCCCCGAGATGAAAGAGCCCAGCTTTGTCTATTGTCTCTCTCGCCGGTCATTCTGGAACCGTTCCCATGCTGGAGCCTTAATGTTAATCCCAGTGAACTGGGGGGCTGTCAGGCCAACACACTGGCAATTTAGTAAAAAATCATTCTGGGGTAGACGCTCCGCTGAGTTATCTTCCCTATCGTGTTGCTCTCTGTCTTTGCAAGCTGTGCTAATCTTTTTCCCATCAGTGACAGGGCTCCGGGGACTCGCTCACGTGCGCCCGCAGCCCTCCACCCCTCTGCGGGATCGCTGACATTACGGACTGTGAAAAGCTACACGTAACTTCCTGCAAGGTTAGGAGGGGGCAACTTTTAAGTCTCTAAACCTACAGCAAATGGTCCCTTTCTGAGCAGACATAGCTGAGAAGTGAATGTCATGTCCTTGCTACATGATCCATGTAGTTTCCCTCTTTACATTTATTATTTTCCTCTTTACGTTTATTATTTTCTTCTTTACATTTATTACTTTTACTAAACACTTTTATCATGCTTATTTAAAAAAGAAAAACCCACTCAGCCTCACATCTTTTTTCCTAGGGCATGCAATTTCCCCCCTTACTTGGTGTTTGAAACTAAAAGCTTGGCAACTTTACGTTTACCTTTATCTTGGCAATCTTAATTAAAAATAGAAATAATCTCTCAGCCTTGGAGAATCAAAGCTCAGTGTTATGGAGAAGTTGTAGCTGCAGAAATGTTAACTTCTGTCTTGGTAACCAGTTTAGGGCTTTTTCTTGTCTCTGAACTCCTTAGCAGATGAAGACATTTACCATAGCTGTATTACAGATAAATACCTATAAGCTACTTTTTGGTTAACTGTCAAGCAGATAATACACTTCAAAACGATCCATTAGGCATATACTAGTAAAGTGTCAGGAGCTGTATCTGAACACTGAAGTTCAGTCATCTGTACCATTAGACCTGAGTCCCTTGGAGGCACCTTCCAAACGATTCTGCAGGAACAGCTTGTCCCAGTTGCAACTGGAACACAGGCAACCTGTTCTGGAAGCACCAAGAACGGTGACAAGTGGCATCCCTCAGAGGTCTTTATTGGGACCAGTACTTCTTAATATCTTCATCAATGACATAGACAGTGGGATCAAGTGCGCCTTCAGCAAGTTTGAAGATGACATCAAGCTGAATGGTGTGGTTGACATGCCTGAGGGATGGGATGTCATCCAGAGGGACGTGGACAAGCTCGAGAAGTGGGCCCGTATGCACCTCATGAGGTTCAACAAGGCCAAGTGCAAGGTCTTGCACATGGGTCGAGGCAATCTCCAGTAACAATATAAGCTGGAGGATGAAGTGATTGAGAGCAGCCCTGAGGAGAAGGACTTGGGGGTGTTGATTAATAAGAAGCTCAACATGAGCTGGCAATTTACACTCGCAACCCAGAAGGACAACTGTATCCCGGGCTGCATCTAAAGAAGCATGGCCAGCAGGTTGAAGGAGGTGATTCTGCCCCTCTACTCTGCTCTCATGAGAACCCTCCTGGAGTCCTGTATCCAGCTATGGAACCCTCAGCACAGGAAAGACATGGACCTGTTGGAGCGGTTTCAGAAAAGGGCCACAAAAATGCTCAGAGGGCTGGAGCACCTCTGCTATGAGGACAGGCTGAGAGAGTTGGGGTTGCTCAGCCTGGAGAAGAGAAGGCTCTGGGGAGACCTTGTTCTGGCCTTTCAGTACTTAAAAGGAGCTTATACAAAAGATAGGGATAAACTTTTTAGTAAGGCTTGTAGTGATAGGACAAGGGGTAATGGCTTTAGACCAAAAGAGAGTAGATTTAGACTAGATAGAAGGAAAAAATTTTTTACGGTGATGGTGGTGAAACAGTGGCACAGGTTGCCCAGAGAGATGACAGATGCCCCTTCCCTGGAAACATACCAGGTCAGGTTGGACGGGGCTCTGAGCAACCTGATGTAGTTGAGGTTGTCCCTGCTCATTACAGGGGGCTCAGACTAGATGACCTTTAAAGGTCTCTTCCAACTCAAGCTACTCTATGATTCTAAGAGCTTAGTACTGTGAACATGGTCAGCTCATGTCAGTTGATGTGGGAGCCCAATGAATGGACTTTGGAGTGTTTTACTTTCTAAGTATAGACACCCTCTGGTGCCAAAGAGAAGAAAAAAATTAAAAAGGCACAGGATTTTAGGTCTTCTGGTCTCAGAAAAACTGTGTGTTTCTATTCCATAGGTAGTTCACAGAGGGAGTTAGGCATCCCTGACGAGATGTAAGGGCAGTGGGCATGACACCATGTGCTGTGGGCATGGTCGGTGTTTCTGCTTAGAAGCAGCCACTGGGGACACATCCTCAAAACTGCCTGTCAGGCGTGACCATTTTCTGACTGTTGCAGGGCTCCTTCATACTGCTGGGAACCATGGGTCCAAGAAACAGACACGAGCAGGGTACAGAAAGTGAGGCTGCAAAATGTCCCTTGACATAGTAAAGTACAAAAAGTGAAGGCTATTTGCAAAATTCATGCCTTCATATAAGGCCTTGAACTGTCTTAAATGTAAAGGGATATAGTTCTCAGGGGGCTAACGTTCTGGAAAAAAATTAAAATCCTGTTTTCGATAGATATTACTCCTGCATATCATCGGTATGGTATGGTAACAGAACTGGAATTTAAATGGTAGGAAAAGAAGCAAATGTATTTTTCATATTGACATTAGCTTTTCAATATTATTTCTTCACAAGTCAAAACAGAGTGCTCCTGTCTCACTTAGTGAAGTCATTTTGCACTAACAGCAGCAAAGGGGTTCTTGGTTGGTGATTCTCTGGATTGATTTCTTTTTTTTTTGTTCTGAAAATCTGCTAGCTTTGCCAAAACTCTACTCTTTCTGGAGTTTTTCCAGTGACTTTGGTTTGTGCAAAATTCACTTAATGACATGCTTTTTGAAAATGCTTTTTTTTTTTTTTGAACATGCTTTTTTGAAATCCCACCTTAGAATGTCCATTTAGAAGCTATTGGAAAAATCAGATTTGCATAGGAACCAATCAGTAAGGTTGACAGAATGCTAGTAATGCATATATAGTAAGAGAATATGATTTTTTTTTTAATCAGTTTTTACAAGAATTAGGGAGAATGGACTTGCAAAGAGATTTCTACACTGAGAGTTATCTCAGCGCAAACTAACCCTACCAAAGAATATTTTGGGCATTAGTGCAGAGGAGGTCTAGATACACAGACGTCACAGACACACATGCACTGTAGTGTTGTATTTGCATGCTGCTAGCTGGAATTAAGCTCGATGAGATTTTCTCTCTCTTGGGTGCAGGCCCATAAGAATACTCAATCCCCGTAGAATACTGAGGCTGAATCGCATTAAATCAACCGCACAATGTCAAAATAGGAACAAATATAAACAACTCTAAGTCACATTGAAATGCTGCACTTGAAGCATTTATTTCAGGGAAGGAATTTTGAAAGCAACAGTCCAATGTGTCTTACACTGCAACACCTGGTGTCCCATAGCAACTTCTGGCCTAGAATTTGTGTTCATAAGCTTTTGATGATCACTGTAGCATAGTGTATTTACCCGATTTCCTTTGCAATGCCATTTTAAGAGTGTTCAGTGGCTTCTGCCTCCTGAGATCACCAAAGATACCTATTGTCTACTGGTGTTCTTATGCCCTGCCCCAACTGGCTAGTATTATCTAAAAGCAAACATTTCTTGTGGATAGATCCCATGCACCATTTTCTGCAGTAACAAAAAAAACCCAAAACCCAATAATACAAAACCATCTCCAAAATCCAGAAAGGCCACTTTTCTCAACAAACTACAAGGCTTGTGTGTGTGCACAAACTTAAAAAAAAAATATTATTTAAAAATTAAGCTGTGCTGCGTACTGAATAGGAGAGAACTTGATTGAGACATCTTACCAAGATGGGGCTGCACTGGTCTGCAAAAGATCTCTTCATCCTCTTGTCAAGAGCCTGGTGGCCATGCAAAGGAGTTCTGGTGAGAAAGAAGCTCTTTTGCAGGGAGGTAGAAGCTCCTAGGTGGAGGGACAGTTTAGGAACAGAGCCACTGCATAGGCAAAGTCAAGGTAGTGCTCAGCATATCACTGTGGCTGTTCTCCTGACAGCTGAAGGATGTCTTTTTTAAGTCAAGAGATATTTGCCATTGCTCTTTCTACCGTACTGACATTTGACATGGCATTTCAGAAGTGCATGCGGAACTTTGATGAACCGGACTACTGATTTCCCTATATCCCCTGTGATCCTAGTTTCATGAGTTACCACTTGTCAGCTGAGTGGCAGTAGCTGGCTCTGTGTTTGTAGCAAATGTAGATAAAATGAGTCACACCAGACCTCACTGAAAAAGGTAATACTCTTATGTTATCCTTGGCAGTAGCCATAGGCTGCGATTAAGTATGCAGTGAGCTGCTGTGGTTCAGCTGATTTGTGGTAACTCATTAATATTCACCATCATCCTTGATCACATGTCAGAGCCCTCAGTTTTCTTTAGCTCCTTTAAAAAGTCTCAGGCAGGGATTATGCCTTGGGAAGGACCTTCCACCTTTGCACAGGTATGATCTCCCCAGGAGTTTAAGCCTGTAGCAGCTGGGGGGATGTTCTGCCCTTGAGACTCTGTTGTGAATCACATTTAAGTAAGAAAGAAACTCAAATCCTACCCCGGCCTCTGGCTAGTATAGTAAATCTGTAAAAATCACTCCAGCTGAGAGGTATGGATCCACATAGACCTATGCAGAATGTAAATCACGTAATCCTGAGAAAACTGCCTGGGCCACATAGGAGAGCAGATGTAGCATGCACAGAATACATAAGAGGGACATGTGCAAAGACAGACTCTTCTCCCACAGGTGATTTGTGAGAGTTAACATTTGAGTTGTGAGACATTTAACCGCTGCCTTCTCCCCCCTCAGCCTGTTTGATAACGACTCAGGGGAAAGACACAAGTTGCTCCTTGCAGCATAAAAGATGACAGAGCTGGGTGGCCTGGGCAAAAATAAGGTTTACAAAGCAGGTTTTTAAAAGCAGGCATTTAAAACGAGGGTATTGTACCCTTTCTGTCGGCTAAAGTGGCTTTTTATGGATATCAGCTCATGGGGCTGGACTGAAGGTATGCCAGGAATGCTGGATAGGTCAGCTGGGTACTGAACTGACATGTCCTAAAGGAGTGAGACATGGTCCAAGAGCAATGGCAATATTAAAACATGTGTTATGGTGTGTTAGGACAAAAAAAGTTCAATACCTACTACTTTTGATAGTCCTCAGTTCTGCGCAGCAGCAGGGAGCAGTCCATGAGTTGTTTTATTGATGACACCATACACTGTGAGACAAACCCCATGGATAAAGATTTTCAGGTTTGCTTTATGGCCTTTCCAATAAAGAGTAATCTTTTTTTCAATAAGATAAGAATTATCGACAATCCTTTAAATTATGACAAACGCCTGAAATATACCTTAGCTAATTTAGCTTTAATAGGAAAGTAATTACAAAGCCAATGCATACCTATTGATTTCTACAATTACATTTACTGGACTTAATCATCTCCTACTGTTACACGCACACAGTCTGCTAAATCTTCCAATTCGTATTTTAAAATCTTAGACGTGGATCTGTATCTTACTAAGGTTAAAGGCATTCCTGAGTACAGGAATCCATTTTCAGTTGTTTAGAATTTCCCTTATTTTCTGCGCTATTATTTTTTAAGCCAAGCATCTGCTTCATGTGGAATTCTGTGCATGTGCACAGAAAATTTTGTCCAAAATTTTTCAGCTGTTTCAGAAAACTAATATATCACTTTTGAGAAAAGTATATGATTTTGTTCATTACAGAGGTGATTTACTTTAAGTAATCCAATTACCCACATGCCACAGGGCTTTAAATTTGGCAGGGAGGGACTGCGCCTTTTACAGCACCTCAGTCCTCATTTTCCCACAGCAGTGAAAAATGTCACCCCATTCTCTCTGTAAAGTCATTCCTTTTTATCATTTCATTCTCTGCACTTTTACACACCCCCCAGATCTCAGGCCAAGTTTCTTTTTCTGTGCCTGAGCAGGAGGTTTGGCCAGAGACCTCCCAAAGCCCCCTCCCAGGTGGCTGGTTTGATCTCTCATTCTCCATCCAGCCTCAGCTCTGCACAGACACTGTTCTTCACATCCTGCTCACATTTTTCTCCCAGTCTCCTGCAGCAAGATGCTTTTTTTTTTTTTTTTTCCACAGAAACCCTGTGTCAAGTTCAAACCCTCATTTCATATTTCTAAAACTTTGCTGTTCCTGAACTTCATTGTGTATTCCTTTGCCCTACATTTTTTTCTTGGTTTTACTGGGATCTCTTCCTTTTCTGAAGCACATTTAACCCTGTCTGGATTGCTTCTAAATTCCTGCAGTACCACACTAAAAACACAGCCTTTTCCCTACAGGGGACCAAAAAGATTACAGAGACTGGAGAAGCTCCTTGCAACTTCACCCACACACCTGGGCAAGGGTGAGGCTCCGTTTGCTTCCTCGAGGCTCACTCCTCATGACCTCATTCAAAATCCTGACTCAGATAAAACTCTCCTTGAAATCGATGGCTATATAGACTAATTAAGAATTTCTGGACTGGAACCAAACATTTTGTTGGAAGCCTAATTAGGGATGATTATAAGTTGATTGTCTACAGCAAATAAAATAGGCTTTCTTGATTTTCCTTTCTGCTCTTCTTGGAAAGTTGAGAGTGACTGCAGGAAAAATGTTTGTGTTGATGTTGTGTTTTGTGCAGTGCTGTATGTAGGTGGCCACTCTTTGTGAGTGTTCAACACTGTACAAATCTTCTTGATTAAAAAAAAACAAAAACAAAACAACACAACAGATTTTTAAAAAATACATGCTAAAATTCACAAAATTCTGTCAGTGAATGTGCCTGGGTTCATTTCTCAGGAGACAGGGTAGAAACACCATTGCTTTACCCAGCTGTAACTGAAAAGTTCTATTGAAAGGAGTGGTAGAAAAATTACTATATGAATCCTGTATGAGATTGCAAGTCTGGTCTTATGCTTCATTTCCACTGCTTTTTCAGTTCTTTGAATTCTATAGCAGGCTGTTAGCTTTAACTTCCCAGTGGGATCTGACCAAGACACAGTCCAAGCATCACCAAAGTCACACTGAAAAACTCACAGGGAATTTCAATAAGGATTGAAACAGTTTATGTATACTGTGCTTTTTGTTAGACTCTGGAAAATAAGATTTCATTTTGAATTAAAAAATGGCAACGTAAACAGCCATATGTAAAGAATTCAATGACAAGTATGTATAGCATGGTATAGTCCCTGTGAGCAGAGGAATTGTATCTCTAGGGCTGGGATTATTATTCAGGAAAACTGTTGTTCTTTGGTATCAACAAATGGAATTAGTTTATGCTTAGGCTGATGTTGTAGAGGCCTGACTGCTGATGCCAGGAAAGTTAGCTTGAGTATTTACACTACAAACTAAAATACATGGATTGCGTGACAAATTTTTGATGAGCAATACCAAAACGTTAAAAATTGTCATTTATAAATTTTTTTCTCCCTCCATGACCTGTAGAATTTCATTCATGCTGACATTAATGGACAGCAGTTTTCCAAAAATAAGCACAGAATACTAGCTTTTTGTGCAATGTATTTCAGATGTGGTAATCTGTTCTGACTCCATTTCTTTCCTTGACCAGGTGGGGGTGTTCTTGGCATAACATTTCTCAAGAGTGAGATCCACAAATATATGGCAATTCTCTGCAGACATCTGGCAAAAGTTGGTTTTAGTGTATGTTCAAACTCTGACAGCAAGCAAATGGGATCACCGTTGTGACTGGATCATAGGAATGGTCTTATTCTGAGTCTTATTACACCAAAAACCACAATGAGGCTGGGCCAATGGTTCTGGAGCAGTGTATTATAATTAATATAATCGTTGGACCCAATGTGGAATAAATGCTCAAACAGAAGTGTTCTGTTCAGTGTTCAAGTCTCTAGCTAGGGGAAGATTTGGGGGAAAAAATAACTTTTTTTTTTTTTTGCCTTTGTTAAAATTATGGAACAAATTAAGAATTCTGCAAATAGTTTTCTGTAGTCTATAAATAAAGTTAGCCTTTTTTTTTTCTGAATTCAGTTGTTTATCCTACACCTGTGAGTTACTAAGTAGCTCCAGAACTGTGTTAATGTTAACTTAGTATTTATATGGATGCATATAGACTTTTGTGCTTTAGTACCTTTATACTTAAAACGAGAAAGGAGTAGTAGTTTACAATGACCTTGTTAGAGAGTGAAGAATTTTACAGGGTGAAAAAATGGTACAAGATTTCAAGTCACACAGAGAGGCTGCGACCAGGTCAGGAAATGAAGCCAGAGTAGTGCCAAATATAAGAACATCTTTCCTATCTTACTGTCACTTTTGAAGTTTACTAAAAATAGGAGTTAATTAAGTAGCTCAGAGAACTGGTCCACTTGTTCCAGTGTGAAGAACTGAGTGTCAAGAAAATTCATTCAAATTTTGCAGACCTATACATTAGAGCTGTGGACTTTCTCCTGAAGGTGACTTCTGCTTCCCAAAAATGAAAGTGCTGTCACCTGAAATAGCTGCTCCCTGGTCACACAAGTGAGATACCCAACAATCAACAGTCATTGCCATCATCATTGTAAAAGGTGAGCATTTCCCAGCTGAAGGGGTATCACTCCATGAAAATGTCATGTAAAATTAATGAAAAGGATAACAATGTGGATGGAAGGGATCATTATTTTCCTCTGTTGTAGCTGTAGCTGAAGTCGCTTTTCCAAAATTACCCCCTAAAGTTAGATCTTATGTTTCCTTTGTCCCACACAGTGATCTACCTGCTAGCCTGTACTGACCCTTGTTAAGCCAAAAAGCATGTGTCTTCAAGAACGCTTCCGTACTCACTGTCATCTCAGTAAATACCATCACCTTGACAGAAGGCATGTTTCAGCTTTTATTATTTAACTCACAAGCTAATATCACCCAGGATATAATATCAGAGGTCCATATACATAGATTTGTAGCATATGATGTGCCCTGTGGAGTGAGCTCTGTGAGATTACAATGCATTTGTGCATATGCAGGAATCCCTGCACATAGGTCTGCCCATCATTTTCATCTACTTCCCAATAACTTCTGAATCACTTAACTAGTTTCAACCCCATATGACAGAAGTTAGCAGGAATTAAATATCCAGTTTTGTAGGAATAGGTGTCTGAGCAGGAAAGAGAGATGTCATTAGTGGTCTAATCGAGTCAGACCTTCTCTGATCACAAGGTTGCCGCATGCTCTCCACCCACTGGAAAATTCATACAGAAGACAGCTATTATGGCTGCCCCAACCACAGGAAAAGTTTTAATTGGTACTCACACCAGAGAACCCAACCACAAGACACAAATCCATAAAAAAACCCAGGCTTCATTAGCTCTGCTGCAGATGGAGCTGCTTGTCTCTCCAGGAACTACTCTTTACCTTATTTGTGGCAATTTCACCAGACTTTTCATCTCCCATTTCATTTGAGCTAATCTGTCCCCATTGCAGTTGCCCTGCTGAGCTCTGAGGAACAGATGTACGAGGTCCCTGACTACTGCTTGGTGAACTTGGGTCATTTCTGTGCCAGTGCTGTGCTGTGCCATTCTTCCCCATCCACTCCCTTTCTAATCTCTGAGTACTTTGGGCTATCACAATCCAGCTGTGGATCAGTGAAGATTTCACAGAGAGATATCCCCTACATTTATGAGGGAAAAAAATGTCTGCAACTTCTTTATTTGTCATCTTTTTCAAAAAATTCCACCTCCAGTTTCCCAGTGTTGGCTAATGGAGCCAGTGAGTTGGTTTTGGAACAAATGTGTTTTATCCCTAAACTAACTCCAGTCATCTGAACAAGCTTGGTACAACCTCCTTTGGTCAGTAAAGGGTTTTTCCTGTCTCTATAAAACCCAGAGTTTGTGGCTTGCCTAGAGGATGATCCTCTACAGAGAAAGGCAGGCATCTCTGAAGAGACACATTCATGCCAGCTATTTTTTTAGGATATTTTATAGGCACTCTTTGGCAGTGCCTGTGTTTTACTGATACAGACGGGGGTCTAGGTAAGTAGATCAGATTAGATATCTAAACTCGAACATGGTTGAAAATGTGTTACAAAATCTCATTCAAAATATATGGACTATAACCTATCATGAACATAACATAAAGCAGAACATAATATCCAATTGAGAAAGGAGATTTGGAAGTTAAGTGATTTTTTGATGACAGCCCAGTCCTCATTTGAAATAAACTGGCATCAGCAGCCATCAGAATCAATAAAATCATCTTAACAAAACAGGAGCTAAGGATGCGGACTTAAAATAACATTATTTTATTTTCACTAAATAGAAAATGCTAAGGAGGCAGTTGAGCTCTTGAGAAGAGCCAAGCAAGTTGCCATACTTTCCCTATGCCCATCTCCTCCACCAGCAGGGGAAGAAATGCTGACACACACACGTCTTGTGAAGCTCAGCATACTAGAGAGGAAAAAATATTCTAAAGAGAAAATCTCTGTTTTGTCAATTAAGGGCTGTTCTAACACCAACTCAAACGGCCGAGGTGCCAGTGAAGTCAGCACGTTTCCACCCCAGACAGAAACTCCGCATTATTTTTGCCAAGAGTGGTCAACAAGGTACAACCCCACATGATGATCATGGGCTCACAGACATGTTAGCTGGCCCTTCACATTTAATTTGTAATGTTCTTTATCTGTGGAAGAAGGGAAACCTTTAAGCTGTTGTCCTTAGGTTCAAATCAGATGTGCTACTCTAACTAGCAGGTTCTTAAAATCCTCCAAATGCTCAGGCACTTTATATAAGTTACAAGGAAATGGAAACACAACAGTTAATATTTTTTCAAAGTTATATCTTACTCTTATGAGATCTAATCAATCCTTTATATCTCTAATTATAATAAATCCTATTTTATATTGACAGATAAGGCTTTTTGTTTCAGATTACTTTCTTAATTATTATAAAAATTATGGACCTCTTTATTCATCTTTAATATAAAGTTCTGCAGTATATTACAAGTGCATGACAGCACCACTCTAGAATTTGAGGCAGGATATAGGAGAAAAGCTATAACATTTTCAACAATTTGAGACTGCTGGGGAATTTCAGAAGACTGACTATCCCCAAACAAGTCTGGCTGCAGATTAATATCCTTTTGGTTTTGAAAATATCCCTTGGGATATGCAAAGACCTTGGTCATATTTTTATGTCACCCAAGGGCAACAGCATGGAGGGCTTTAACACAATTTAGGAAAGCATCATCAGATTTTTCTGAAAGATTTCTCCTCTAGATACAGTTCCAGGAGCCCTTGATTTAATTTATAGATTTGACAGGATTGGTGAATATCGTAGAACATATTCCATCGTCTGTGATGCATGCTCTTCCTTCATAAAATCAGCTAAATGGAAAGGTGGAACAAGAGCTACCACAGTAGCCCTCCAGGAATCCTTCATGAGCTATCCAGGGATATACCTATTACCTTTGATTTTTCTGAAAATCTCAGAATACCAGAATTTCTCCTTCTAACATTTTCATGTGAATGTCAAGAAGGAAAGGACCACTACTGGCAGATAAAGGATAATATTTTTCTACCTCCGATGGCTACTTGTGTACCTCCCAAAATCATGTGCAAGGTCTTGGCAAAGTTCCAGGCTCTTCTGTTACATCGCAGGGCTCGCAAAAAGCCAAGGAATCAGCAATTTTTGTTCCCGTCAGGAAAAAATTCTTAGAGAGTTCGGAAGTGATGGGTTTTTAATCGGATCCAGGATGTTTCTCAGGTCAGCGAGTCTTTTCTAGGTGGCAAAAGGAAGCATTACGAACAGGAAGGCCCTAAAATGTGGCATTCAGGGTGTTTTTTGAGGTGACTCTACATCTGTTCTTGGTGTGTTGCCCCTCACCACATGCAGGGAAACTGTATTCAGTTAACGATATCCATAACCGAGGACTTCATAGAGTTGTAACAAATGCAGCTGATTGCTTTTCTCAGGCTTTGCTTGCTCTATTTTTCAAGTGCAGACCAGCTTCTGGTATATCAATTCTTGCTGTAAGCCACAGCTCTTAGTACCGGGGTCGTACTTCAGCCTTTTCTGAGAACATCAGTTCCCCCAAACTGAAACCACTGACACTGTACGGGGGCATTTGATTCATTTTCCTTTTGTATTTTAGACAGTATCTGTTAACATCCAAATTATTCTCTGCTTCCTGCAATGCTCCCTAAGATAAGAGTGGTTCAACAATGTACGTTTGTGGTAATTAAACCATCATGGAAGTTGCAATATCAGCCAATATATGGTTCTCCACACTTTTTTCCCCTTCTCTTTTTTTTCCCCTCTTGCCAGCTACTTGTCTATTTATAGAAATACCCCTCACCTTTTAGTTAGGAGGCAGCGACAAGGAGAAGCAGATATTTAGAGGAAGTCCATTTGCTTGACAAAAACATCCATTACCTTTATCACCAGTGGAGACCAAAAAAGAATCAATTACAATACTTCACTTGGGAATGACTAATTGAATTGTGAAATATACTGACACTCTGAAGTCACTGTGGTAAGCTAAGTAGCAGTACTTGTAAAAGGCAGGAAATATTGTAGATAAGGTGCTGATTCACATGATTTGAGACTAGAATGCATTTTCAGTTTGTGTTGGTGCTCTAAGCTTGTCTAATATCCACCGAGCCTTATTAATCAAGGGTCAGGGGATTAGCTCAGAAGAGAGAATGACAGAGGATTTGCTCCTGCTTGGTTCAACTATGAAATTAGTTCCGTGCTAAATATACTGCATCCCATCTGACAGTCAAAAATCTTAAGGAGTCAACTCCTTATTCAATCAGAGAACCACTTAAATTAGTCATTTTACTGGCTTTAGTGTTGCATCTGTCATAGGTACTCTATTATCCTCCCCCAAGTGTGTTAGCACCTTCAAATCTTGCAGAGAACATAGGCAAGAATACTGCTGCATGTCCTCACTGGAGGTGTGCTCTGAGTCCTTATCCTGAAGCTGTTCAGCTGTGTCGTGTATTACTATACATTGAATAGCTCCACTGAACACCCCCAGGGACTGGAAGTTCACTATCTGTGCTGTTAAATTGTTAGGGACATCTTGGCACATCTTTAGCTGAGGCCAACCTTCCTATCCCCAGTGCCTCAGAAATGTTTGGAAGTTATCACGGGGCAAATACCATTTCCAGTAAGCACTTTGGGTGAATGCCATCCATGTGGGCATTCACACTGAGTGCAATGTTCTTGATGCAGGTTTTACTGTATCATTTCATCTCAGTGACAGAGAACAATATGGGCCACATTTAGTTTACTGGTGCAAACACCATTTCTGTGTTCAACATAAGATACTGGAACTCAGGAAGACTAGCCCAAAAAATTGAAATTGTATAGATATCTATACCCACATATATACATGCTGCAAAATTAATCAAATAATATGTTCGTACTATTCAGTTAATTCAGATATAAAAAGCTGCACGTGGATATAATATAATTATTACATTTACTTAGCAACAAGCATGTGGTTAATTTCTGAAGGAGACTCGCATGTACTCAGGGGATCCTCGTTTTCACATTCCCCCTGAGCTCCAGGAAGGCAGAGGTGACCTTCCTGCCCTGGTGGAATCCACCCTACAGACACTTCCAAATCAAAAGGCAGCTTTTATTTCTAGGGCTTTCTGAAAAGCTTCTGAAGAGGAAAATGCTTTGGTCTTTGCAATGTCCTAGGGGCCTGATCCAAGCACTTTGCGAGCAAAGAGAATTGCTGAGTTTGCTACAGAAGGTAAAATCTCAGTGCCATTGAAATAAATGCCACCAGCCCCTTGATCCACTGAAGTTAGGATTTCAGCCCATAATATTGAAGAAATCTACCTCCATTTCTCTCAGCTTTAACTCTTTGAAATAATAGTTCCGCAACATACTTCAGTGGTGATGTACTCAATGCTTTCTTTTTTCCCACGAAGGAAATAAAAGCACATTCCACAGTCATACTTAATTGAAACTGGTTACTAATTGATTTTTCTAATATATTTTATTTAAATGCTGAAAGAGCTGGCCTTGTTTACAAAATGAAATAAACTATTAGATTCTCTGGATTCTCCCTCCTAGATTGACTCAGTCATCTCATTTGTATCTAAGTGATTTGTGATTCATCACGGTGTCAGGAAAGAATGTCCCTGTTAGAACTGGTCAGGTTATTCACTATAGCAGAAGAAAAAAGAATTCATTAAAGAAATGTGTGTTTATGATCTGTGTGAAGAAGAGAAGGTTTGAGGACTAGAAAGTAAGAGACTATTTCTACTACTAAGCTCAAGGTGGAAGTGGAGGGAAGGGAGAAAGAGGAGGAGAGGTAATAAAGGTAATTTGCTGCATATTTTCAGTGTGTGTTTACATTGCTAGATGCTTTGATGCTGGACATCTCATCAGAAATGGTATTTTAGGCACAATCTATCGGTGTGGAATAACTGGCACAGGAACTTTTCTTCTTCAGGCAAAATCACAATGTAATTTTACATATTGAACATTAAATAACATACACATGACCCACTGGATGTCATGATGCTATTGAGCAGGACTCAGCACTAATTCTCTGTCAAACACTGCTGAAGAGGCCAGTGTCCGTAACTTAGATGGACAAATAACAAAGGAAGAAACAGCTGAAGCTGAAGTAACTTGCCTATGGGCAGACAACAGCAAATTGGAAAGTCTGGGGATTAAACCTGGTTTTCTGACTCTTAATCCCATGACTTGCTTGTTCAGTGCTAATGAGCAGAAGTATAAAAAAAAACGGAAATTGCAAAAAAACTTCTATATCTTTCTTTTCCCTCCTCTTTCCCTTTCCTTGCCTCCCTATTGGCTTAAGGTGAAATTTTTACTTAGAAAATGACTTCCTATTCAAACTGATTCCTTACACCTAATAAAATAATTTTGAATCAACCATTATATGTTTTTATGTAGATAATTTATTTTGAGTAGTTATTTCTGCTTGTGTATAAGATGCAGTGTTTTCATTAACCACAGAATCACAGAATGGTAAGGATTGGAAGGGACCTCCAGAGATCATCGAGTCCAATGCCCCTGTCAAAGCAGGTTCATTGAGAGCAGGTTGGACAGGAACACATCCAGGCGGGTTTTGAATATCTTCAGAGAAGGAGACACCACAGTTTCTCTGGGCAGCCTGTTCCAGTGCTCTGGCACCCTCACAGTAAAGTAGTTTTTCCTCATGTTCAGATGGAATTTCCTGTGTTCCAGATTGTGTCTGTTGCCCCTTGTCCTGTTGCTGGGCACCACTGAAAAAAGCCTGGCCCCATCCTCTGGACACCCGCCCTTTAGATGCTTGATGAGATGAGATCCCCTCTCGGTGTTCTGTTTTCCAGGCTAAACAGACCCAGTTCTCTCAGCCTTTCCTCATAAGAGAGATGCCCCAGTCCCTTGATCATCTTCATAGCAGTTCCCTGTCTTTCCTGAACTGGGGAGCCCAGAACTGAAGACAGTACTCCAGATGTGGCCTGACCAGGGCAGAGCAGAGGGGAAGAATGACCTCCCTCAACCTGCTGGCCTCGCTGTTTTAATGCATGCCAAATATATGGATAAAGCTAAGGAGACAAAATATAGCTTCAGAAAAATAACCTAAAGAACCACGGACTTGTTAAATGGGGATTCCAGGCCACACAAATGTGGGGCACATAGCAACCGCGTATTTTAGAAACAGGTTTTCACATATGGTTGGATGCCTAAATGCACGTGTCTTTAAGCTCTTGAAATTCAGCAAGGTTAGGAAACTTTAATGTCATCCTGAAAAATCAGATTTTTTTACAAGGAAGTTCTCAAAGTGTATACAAGAACAATTTTTTTCAGTCATGTCACACAGAAAAAATGACATGCACTCCAATCTCATTTCCAAGGGTGTACACCGCATATTTTCAGTGCACCTGTTATGCAAATAAAAATTGCACTTCCAACTGAAATTTTATCTGACCATGTCCACATTCTGTAGTAAAAGTTGGCTCGCTACTCAAAAATTAAACACTAGAGCCTGAGGATGGTACTGAAGACATGCTAACACAGATCCTCACTTTTCCCATATTTTCAGTTAAGTAGAGGATGATCTTCTCAGATGAACTTAATTTTGTACAAAAAGGCAGTCATGAGTATAGATACACTGTGGGAAAAGGAGTGTGGCCATTGAACTGGAATCAGATGGCCAGGAATGCAAACTGTAATTCCTGCAAATTGTTTTGCAGCATCTAGTTATAAGTCACAAGACAAGAATGATATTTGCCACAGGAAAGTCTGTTTGTTTGTGTTCTCTTCCTGTAAATCCTTATGCTAGCATCGATTTGCAGCACTTCCATTTCCTGAAAAATTAACTTTAGCAATCTCATCTGGGAATTATACTCATGTTGCTGTCAATATATTTTATATTGTCTGTAAGTGATGGCAAATGTGCAGTGTGCAGAGACCCCAACAACTGCTTAGAGCCTTGACAACTGCAAAACAAAGATGTTCTGTGCTGGCCTAAGCTTGCGAGAATGAGAGGAGTGTTGGAGCCAACCGCATACTTTGGGAGTTTTCCAACTCTGGCAGGAAAACTTTTTTTTTCTTTTTTGGTAACAAATGGCACTAGTGAGAACAATGAATTTCAGTAATCAGGTTAAGAGGCTTAAAAAACTAAACTAACTAGAACAATGAAAGATGAAGATGGGAATATAGATTATTGTAAGCTTATTTTCGCTGTGGACTGATAACAATTTAGTGGGCTATTGGCATTATGCGAACTCATTTAGTCACAAGCTTCATTCCAGAGGTGCCCATTTCTCTGTACGCTGTTCAGATTTAGAAGCAAATAAACTGTATAGCAGAACTGGAAGAAAGTAAATCTGAGGGCTGCTGGGAGGTGAATTGACTGCACAGGAAGTAAATTCCTTGTTCAGTCAAAGAACAGCTGTAGATTTTACAGAAAGGGAGCTTCAGTCCATGAGTTAATGTCGATAAGCTTTTAGAAAGCAGTGGTCAGATCCCTGCCCTGCTGCACAGTTTGTGTATGACCATGAACAATTCACATGAACCTCAGTTTCCCGTTAGCCAAAAACTACAGTAAAAGACAGGAAAGACTCTGTCTTGCAGGAGTGTTACAAAGCTCATGACATGCTCTGATAAGAGGTAATGAGTTCATTTAAATGTCTTATGAACCACTGTATTTTGCAAATTACACTACCCATTGGCTTCAGCTGACACCTGAAGGATGCTCCGTGGGAGGCCTGCCTTTGCATGCAGGCTGGTGTTTTCGATGAGGAATCAGGTTTGTCTTTCTCTGCTGACCCTCATTCAGTGGTCCTTTACATGTGAAGTTGCTATACCTTTTCCCAATTAGCCTTTTTTTTTCCTGTATAGTCAGTCATGGTAAACATGTTTGCAAAGAGGTTTCATTTTTAGAACAGTTAGTAGAGAAACTAGGGGGGACGCTTGTACTGAAGTGGGGATAACTTCATTTTATTCTTCAGGACAGAGAATGCTGTGATCATAAATGTCAATATTGCTGATAAAGTCTTCAGTAACAATTGGAGCTTCTTTCCATGCTTTCAAGCTTCCAGAGCAGTGTAACAGGATGGGTTAAGTGATGGGTAAAGGTAAGAGTGGTGTTAGACTGGAAACTGGAAACTGGAAATTTAGGCTGATAATGGGTTTTGCTTTAACATATATTTGCTACACACCTAAACCTTCCAGTCATTCACATCCAAGTCTCTAAATTGTTTATTAAAAAAAAGCCTAGTTACACTAAGAAGTAAGGCGACAGCTAGGAAAAAAAAACACAATGATATACAATATGTAGAAATACCTATGCCTGTAACTTGGAGGTTAAAAAATACTGAAAAGAGGATGTGAGAAGCTAAAAATACTGAGGGAAGATTTTAGCATGACAAAATGTATTTTTTAATGTATACTGAAACAAAAGTATGTCTTAATATAGAATTGTCCTGATGTTGGAAAAAAATAATCAAATTCTTATTAGAAGACATAGAATGGATAAAATTCATAAAATAGCTGCATTTCTAGAAAAAAAAAATGCAGGTTATATACTACTGCCATATAAGAACAGTAAATTTCTTTCTGGCTTGTCATGATCTGAGGGAAATATAAAGCAACTTTAAGTATAATTAAGCACTTTTAATTTAGTGAACACAGACGGTTTCCACAGAAATTGCTGTAGGAAATATTTAATCCTCATTTTTAACAAATTCTGGAATACCAAGAAAATTCCAGAAGACTGAAAGTGAGCTTACAGTGTGCTAACATTCCAAAAAGTCTGACAAGATGACTGGAGTAAGTGTAGGTCAATTAGTCTGACATCTGTTCCAGAAAATATTACAGAAAAGCTGGGAAGAGAATCAGCTGAGAAATAATTAAAGGATAGAAATAAAATTAATTCCAGACAACACGGTTTTATGAAAAGCAGATCATGTCAAAGAAATTTCACTTTATTCTTTGATGAAATTGCAAGCTTGTTTGAGTAATCTGATTTTTGTAAAATATTTGAATTTAGCAGCACAGGATGTTCTGATTTAAACATTGGCATCGTATACTATTAATAAAGCAAATGTTTTATGAATTAAGAACTGGTTAAGTGATAGATCTTAAAAAGAGATTGTCTCCAGGAAATTATCACCAGCTGAACATACTTATAATGGAGTTTCATGGGGATCAGTAGCAGACCTGATACCATTCAATGACTTCACTGATTATTTTTGAAAGCAAATAATAAATCACTTATGATAACATTTGCAATTAAAAGGGGGAAAAGGCCCTTGGTAAAATAGTAAATAAGGATAAGGCAACGAGGCAGGACGATCTGGATCTTTTCATAAACAGGACTCCGAAAAAGAGCTGGGGATCAAAGTGAAGGAGCAACCTAATGGGAGGTCTCAGCATGGTAAAAGTGCTGATAATTAGCTCTAATTGTAGCCTGCCTGCAAATGCAACTACACTGTTCTCTGGATTCAGGCTCTTCAGCATACAATCAGCTCTGGTGTCTCTGTACTGCACTTCTCTACACTTTTCTGTTGGTTAGTATAAACTGAGACAGCTCAGATGCCTTGGATGCCTCTGCCAGCGTGATGTAGTTTTGCCCTTGATCACAGTTGCAGTACTTTCACAGGGAGAACATAATGGGTATTAAATAACCCTTCAATCTAGGAGGAAGGAAGGAACAAGAACAAATGGCTGGAAGTTGAAGACAGGCACATTTGAGTTAAAATGTATTACAGTTACTATATGCACATCACTGGAAGAAATTACAAGGGGAACTTCCAGCTTTAGTCAGCTCTGTGCCTTTGGAAGCATATAATTTTGTGAAAGCTTTCCATAAGACCTGGGTGAAAAATACTGTAAAACTCTCTCACTATTGCTTTTAAAAACAGTAACTTGGTAGTATCTTTTGTTTACTGCTCATTGCTAATTGATTGCTGAGCCGATTTCAGACTGGAAGAAGTTAAAATCTCATATTCACAGGCAGAAAATTATCATATGTACAGAAGAATTTGCAAAGCAAAAGAACATTCATAATAGAAAGTACTAACAAGTCAAATCTGAAACTCTGCTCTCAGGCAATAAGCCTTCCAGTTGGAAAAAAACGTCCTAGAATGGCCCGTGGTTAATGCTTTTCAGATGACAGAAAGGGTATGACCTTGAGAGGTCATCCCCTGTCTTAAGTCAAGATCAACTCCACTGAAAGCTGATTAAGAGGAAAATGAAATGCCGGTAATGTTAAGCTCACAGGTATAAAAAATGTCTTTGCTGCAGCAACCTCAATGGCTTCTAGTCCAACTGAATGCCCCCCCTAACCCAGGCACCTCAGAAAAATAATAGCAGCTTCTCGTACAACCTGTGAATGTGTGACCCTTCCAGAAGAATCCTTAAAATTCCCAAAATGTGCTGTTTTCTCAGAGGCTACAGGCTACAAAACCAGAAGGCACTGCAACTAAATCTCTGTGCTTGTAAGCTAGTTTGGGTCAAGGATTAAAGAGTGTCCTGACCCTGATTCAGCCCAGCTAGTGTGGAAGTGCTGAACAGGGTGTATTTCAAGAGCAGCAGAACAATGAGATCAATTACAAGTGGCTGAACTTCTCAGCATAGACAAGGCTCCTTATTCTGGAATATGCTCTTTAAAATTCAGATTTATAGGAGGATTCTGCAGCCAGTACCCTAACCTGCCTATAACCCTCCTTCTGTCTGCTGCTGAAACAATAAACCTTCAGGACTCCAGTTCCTGTAGGATCACTTACCCTATCTGAGGATAGTATGCTTAAGGATCTTTGAATTAAAGGGTATTGATTTGTAAAACCACAGTAGTTTGTAATTAAAGAATTATATTGAAATATTTTTGTAGTAAAATGACCTTAAAAATCTCACTTTTTTCAGTATTTTTTAGTCGGTGTATGTTTGCACTATATACATCTTCAGTACAATTTCATTTAAGGAATAGTGCCATAAATTGAGCTAACTAGGGAAGCATACCTCAGGCAGTGTTCATTTTCCATTATGAATTATTTTGGGATGTAGACTAATGCTCTCCCATTAATGATTTTCAATGTTGAACACAAGAAATGTTAGAAGAGATACCCTCCATATTTCTAGGTAAAATAATGTAAGAATTAAAAGAGTTCAGATACAGCTGCTTTGGGAAATATCTGAACTGTTATTTGTGTAAAACAATGATTTACACTGTCTACTCAAATTATATCTTACAAACCCCAGCCAAAGACCCTGAAATTGCACAAGCTAAAGAAATGTAGAATTTCACCACATTAGATCAATTTAAATAAGAAAGACCTGACCTAAAAATAATAATACCACAGGCCTTTTCTTCTCCCCCGCGCTATCCACCATAGTGGTGTCAGTTGAGAATACTGCGTTTGGCTCCATGGGTGTGAATTTGCAAAGGCTAAGACATTGAAAAGACTTTTTTACATTTTGTATTTGTTATCAGAAAAGCACTTGCACTGGCATGAGGGATTAGGTGGGACGAAGAAGTCATGGTAGGGAGAGAGCAGGGTTAGCTCGTCAGCACAAGTGTAGATTAGCTTAAAGCAGCTGTGAAACCTCACCTGAAGTCTCTCTTGTCAGGTTATTCTGCACTGGAGCCCAAACTCCTTGATGGCCCAGCTCTTGTCCTGAGCAAGTGGAGCAGGTCTCCAGGCAGGGGCCCTGGCTTAGGTAGGAGCTCTAGACATACATCTGGTATAGGCACAGTTGGCTCAGGCCCAGGCTTGATCTCCAGCTGCTCCATCTGTGTGGTGCAGACACCACGGTGCTTTACGGACACTCTCCTTGAGCTGCACGTGATGCAAACGCACAATGAAAAGATTGTGCCTGACCCAGTTTTAAGGATCTTAAAAGACAAATCTGAAGCGAAAGACAGGAGGTGGCAGAAACCAACAGATGCAGCACAAACAGGCAGACGCGTGGGATTTGCCATGAGAACGCCGAATCACTTGTCTTTCCATTAACAGCTATTTATACACAAGGTGAGAATCTAGCTTTAACAGTTAACATACGGCATGCAAATCAGTTCTCAAACTCAGCTCACAAAGATGGTGTTGGTGTTTTGTCCTGAGACCAAGGGCAGTACAGCAGCAGCTTGTGTCCATAGTGCTTTCTCTAATGCACACCACAAGCATTCTCCCTTTGGGATGATATCCACAGCCCCTATCATTTACCTTGCAGTTCCAGCCACACTAATGGCACTCAATAAACGACTCTGTGTCAACAGGCTGGAAGCACTTTGTAAAAATCTGTGGGCAGTGCTTGATGTGAAATGTTAAGAAGGTTATGTGTTTACTATCCAAACTCCACAGCTGGCTGATCAGGAGGATGGACAGCAGCCGAAATAGCCACACCCCAGCAACTGTGGAGAATTACTTCTGCTCCTTTGTGGGCTCACCAGAATATCTTCCCCAGGATAATAAACACAGATGGAGGAGATCAAACTGATAATGGTGGAGGAGAGGATTTTAAATAGTGTCTCGGAAGGGAGAGATGCATTGCTTTTGCTCAAGTAAAGCAAAACCTGGAGCCTAATATATCAAGAGAGGAATACACAAACAACCTCATGTAGAAGATAGAAGCATTCTTCTAGACTTATGTTATATTAACCCTTTCCCTTGTTACACTGTGTTGTTTATGTAGAGGTTAAATTACTCTTATCTTTAAGAAACTGGTGTTGGCTCATCAATGCCAAGCCCTGAAGGGAATCCTTTAAGCTGACTCAGGACACATTCAGTAAATGTATTTCTCAGTCCTCTGCAACGTGGATTGAATTCACCACTTGGTTCCTCTTCACGGAGGTTACCTAAAATATCTTCCTTAACAAATCTGTTGGAACACAACTCATGTTTTACTATAAGCCCAAGTTTATATTGTTATAAATTTCTGAGGAGTTATTCTGGCAAAATGTCACATACAGATTCAGTTCCACGAGTGCACAATATCAGCATATTCTTGTGTCTACACTAGCAAACCTCACCTAAACACTTCTATACTGGCACTTCCTCATTGCCTTGAATTGTAGCCATAGTGTGCTGAATACAACACTATGTTATGCTGCTGTCTTGCCTGAGGCAAGAATTAACCCTGAATTTTTAACTTGAACCATTAAAAGCCAAAGGTGTTGAAACTGCAGAATGACATCTCCTCTATTCCACCGACTGTCTGCATCACACAGCTTAATAGAAGTCTTTGAACTTATGCGGTCCCTTTGGTGTAATGCTCAAGTAAAAAGAGAAGAGGCTTCTGCTCTGAGTTTTCTTACATCTGCAGACTTCAACAGTCCTTAATTTTTAAACTTTACTAAAAGTTATGCTGTTGATTCACTTAGTATTTATTAAGCATAAGTCTAAGCACAGTAGTAAGAACTTGTCATAGAACATTCGTATTTTCAGTGTAAGCTTAAGAGCTTTGGTACACAGACATAATCATTGGGAAACCAAAAGATAACTGCCAGCTCGGAAGATGAAGGATTTGACATCAATTAGGAGGCCACTGGCCAGCAGAACATGAGAAAAAAAATTAACACGTTTTGAGAGGAGAGCTGCTGGCCTCTGGGGGATGATACACAGGTCAGTGTTTCTGTCACTGCTCCAACTGGCTGACCTACAGATTGGCTTCAGACCTGGGAACAGCTTGCCCAGTTGTCAGCCCAGGAATGAATGCTTCAGCAACTGAGTATGTGAAACAGAGAAGGAAGAAAGAAATGTGATAATAAGTTTTTTTTATAGAATTTTATGAGTGGAATATAGAAATAACGAAATAACGCATCAAAAATGGTAGGATGTGGGAGGGGAGAAAAAATTTTTGGCTGGGTTTGGAATGTGCTGAAGTTAAGACTTTAGAAAATAGGAGCCATTAAATAAATAAATAATGAGGCCCAAATAAATTCCTGGTCCAAGAAATGAAAAATGAATAGCCTTTCCAGACTTACATCATCAACCATACTAAAATGAGTGTTAGTAATTATTAAATATACTTGCTGACTGATTGATGGCCTGTATGGATGTCGTGGTTTAGGCCAAATCCCACTGGGGACGTGGGGGACCCCAGATGGGACCGACAGATGCTCCCCTCTACCCCTCTTCGAAGAGAGAGGTAGAGGAGGAAAAAGAGACTTATGAGTTTAGAAGGAACTAAACTACTTTAATGAAATATTAAGAATAAAATAAAAAGAAAATAATGAAATATATACAAAACCGTATCAAGCTCCCAGGATGACAATCACGACACCGGCTGGCACTGGGGCAGTCCCAGGCTGGACTCAGTGACGGATGGGAACTGGATTCCAGATCTGCAGGCAGGATTGGGACCAACGGCAGACGAACAGTCCTCCTCAGATGTCGGCCATTGAAGGAAGAAAAGAGAGAGCCAGAGCCAGTGCTCCCTGCTCCCCAGCTTCCTGCTCCCACTCCTTGCTTTTTCCCTTTGATCCCTCAGAGGGCTTTTATACTGAGCATGATGCGGATGGGATGGAATACCCTGTTGGTCAGTTTTGGGTCACCTGTCCTGTCCGCTCCTCCCTGCAGGTGGGACCCCACTGTGTTTTTCTGCTTCCAACACTCCAATGTGGCAAATAACCAAGTTGGTTGGCCTTGGGTGTTATGGCGATAAGTATAAGCAAGAGCCTCTCCACATACCACGTCTGGACATCAGCCATAACATTGGTCTTATCACTCTGAGAGAGCGAACATTGTCTGCACAATATGCTGTTAATTTCAGCAGTTAGAAGAGGCCCAGCTAAGAAGAGAAGTTACTGAACAAAATTGGTCCTGTTTTACCTCAAACCAGGACAATGGATCTGTTTGTTTGGGAAATGCAAAGTCTCATTCTAAATCTCAATAAGGTGACATAGCTACATGGGGACTGTGCAGCCTGTGCAAACAGGTTGTCTCAGTTTGCAGCTGTACAATTGCATCAGGTTTTGATGTGCTTAAGCAAATTAGTTCTTCACAGGAGGAGGAATTAGCCAGTGAATAGAGGTGGAGGATCAGCCCATGCATTGTGTGCTCAAAGATTGAGGAGAAAGGCATATAGTCTTGCTTATTTCTATGCACAGTTTGTAAATCTTCATAAGTTATGTAAAAATGTGTGGAAGCTCTTTTTTCCTCCATTGCCTGAGTCGCTGAAAAATAAAGTTTTGAGAAGTACAGTAACGCAGCAAGTTTCTCTGCTATTTGGAGAAGTGAAGAACCCTGGAGAAAAGTGGACCGTAGACTCACAAACGAATAAAGCTGAAAGGCAGAATATGCCAGGAATATATGAAAGGTAGAATATGCCCGTTCTTTTAGCACAGGAAGGACTCAACACCGGTTTCCCCAGTGAGTGGAGGGTGCTGCCATAGATGTCTAATGAATGTAGGTTGGCCGTTGCTATATCTTCAGGGTTTCATTCAGTAGTAACCTGCAGCATTGATGTGCTCAGTAAATCAATCCTGGATGATTCTTTCCTCAGCCTTTTGGGGGTTAGTGTCTTCAGGTCTTCTTTTCTGTCAACCCAGCTTCTCCTGAAGTTCTGACAACATTCACTGCCTGAAGTGCTGCAGTCACCTCTGCCATGGCCTGATCTGGTACCCAGTGAGTCCTAGCTAGAGGAATGAGCATAAACCCACTTTATCTGTGCGTAATGACACAACAGACCAAGGCATGTATACAGAGCAGCAGAGCAAGAAGTTGGATTATGTATTTGGGACGTTACTCTCCTCTCCTCCCTGCATTTAGAGTAGAAACTCAGCTTTAGAGAGAGGAACTCACAAGCTTGGCTTTAGGCAGTCTTTTCCCTCGGGGTTTCTGCAATACCACAATAAACATAGACAGGAGTAAGGAGAAGGAAATAAGAAAATTTTGAGCACATGCAGAAACAAAGCAATTCTTGCAGGATGCATAAAATATGAATATGTGTGCAAAGCAAAAGAACTCAAGCACCTGCAGTGACAAAGATTCTTTTGCAAAAATACTTTTCAATATTTAAATAACCATTTCTGGTAGACTCTGGGGTAAAAATACAGCTTGATTGCTGTCCTTTCCTTACAATGGAAAGTTAAGGGGCATTCAGTATAATTTTACTGTAATAAATAGAATCTGAAAACAACAAACTGTAAGGCTGCAAAAGCAGACTGTTTTCCTGAACTGCTTTGCCCTCTGAAATATTTTGATGGCATGACAGAATGTTTATTGTTTTACATGTCTTTATAGCCTTCAGCCTCTCTCTCTGTCAACACATTACTCTTCAGCTTCATTGTGATCTTCTCTCTTCTCTGGTGCCGTGGGAACATAAAGCCAATGATTCTACTGTTCTCAGCTAGAAATTGTTTTTCATTATAATTTCAAGAGGGGCTTTGAAGTATCTACTTAGGCTCTCACAGCTAATAAGAGACAAGGCAGTTGCTATGCTACTTGTTGATTAAATGAAAAACAGACCTGATAACATGTGAAGTCTTCCTACGGGAGGTGTTTCTTTTATGGAGATGAGAACCAAGCAGTTAAGACCTGAACTGCAAAGTTGTATGTCGAAGGTTAAATGCCTAAACGGTCACTTTAAGTTCCCAAAGCAATGGGCTGGCTATCTGGAGCCAGAGTGTCAGCTGGTGTAAATCATCACTGACACTAGCTAAGCATTTGGGCACTAGGGGCTTGGAGGCCAAAATGTCCATTTTGTATTCTGATCATTAAAAATCCTAAAATTTCAATTAAGAACTAAATGAAAAGACATGTATTTTTCTGAGGTGCAATGTGACAGAAAATTCTAATCACACCTCGAGAAGATCCTCAACTGTACCAAAAAAACAGATAATATATTTAAGGCCATAAATAACATGTAGTTTCATGTCTGTAAGTCACCACTTGAAAATGAGTTTCTAGGGAAAGTTCCAAAATACAATTTATGTTTGTGAAATAGAGTATAGACCCTAAATTCAGGAATGCAGTCTAATCTAAAGCCCTGAATCTGTTTAGCTGTCGGAAGTCTTTTAAGTATGTTGTATCCTTTAAGTCAGACTTAACACTTCTGAGAGCACGGAGTTCAGAATAAAATATGTCACAATGACTTCCACTGTGAAACACAACAAAAACAGGTACCAGAGCAGTTTATTCATCAAACATTTTGCATAGGGAATAGAATGTGTATAATTTCAAATTTCATACTGGCAACAACAACTCTATTTTTTCCCCTTACTTTTGAAAATGGGCAACTCTGCAGCAAAAGAAGTAAGAGCCATATGACCAGAGAAAAAACAGGTAAGAGAGAGCATCATTTTGTAGTCCAGTGATTTAAACACTGTTGGGAGAGATTCTGCTCTGTACGTCATTTCTTTTTATGTGTTTGTCTGTTTAAATTGAAATGCAGAACCAATCCACAGCAGCAGAACCGGAACTGTTATTACCTCTCGTCTTACTTTCTGTATTTTTGGTCCCACACTTGTTAGCTGGACTGTGGTTACCATGTGAACTGCCTGAGGAGTGGTGAGTGTACCTATAAGCTGATGATTATCCTCTTAGAGTAGAGGAGATCTGAGTTTAGCTCCCTTAAGCTAAGAAGGGCTTTCTTCTGTTCCAGTTATTGGCAGTAAAACACCTGATTTTTTGCCGGCTCACAAATCAACAGAGGTAGCAAGGGTCTGCATTCTGGCTTAACTGAGGAGCAAACATCAACTGTACGTACACACTGGATGTCAAAGCTCAAGGCAGAGAGAGATGCACGTTTTTTCAGATACATTTCTATCTCCAGCTGGAAGAACAAGCTTGCTGCTATTGGCACCCTTCTCTCCCATGTGTGTGCGGCTGATGTGTTTTCCACCCCGACTCCAGGGAGTCTAGATTTTAAGTGACACATTACTGTCTGTTACAACATATGTCTTTCTTTGAATGGGGTTCTACACAGAGATTATCAAGATGCATTGTCTACCATATTTATTTTATGCACATGGTGTTAACATTTCAGTGATTGCCTTAATAATATATACTAAGCGAAGAAGTAACAGCTTACTAACAATGTGTTGTTAGACAATAACATTGGACTTATTCTGAGTATACCAGTTTCTGAAAGCAAAGATAATTAATATGGCAGAATAATAGGAAACTTATTCTATTAATTCGTGCTTTCTGTAGAGGAGGTGAAAGTAGGGAGAATCTCCTAGGACAGGAGTGTCCACAGTTATCTTCCGTTTTATACTTTTTTTTCACCTTTCTTTTCATTTTCCATTTCATATTATGATGTGAGGTTGTTGTTTTATTTTGGGTTTGGGTTTTTTTTCTGTTTGAATAGCTTCCTTTTCTTAAAACATGCACATCCCTTAACAGTTAGATACGGAGAAATAGATCAGTAATTTCAAGCTCATAAAAGGAAATTATGTGCAGGGATAATTTTTTGTTTATTGTTTCAGATTTTCTTTATTGCACTTGGCAATTTCATCCAATCTGTTCACTGAAAAAAGAAACCTTGTATTTCCAAAACAAACAAAAATTCCAGTTGCATGGTAACCAGCCCACATACTAATCCCTAGAAATATCAGATCCAGAGGGCTCAGGACTTTGCCAAAGAATAAAAGTGTTTTTAACTGATTTCTTCATATGATAATAACTGCAACAGGGATTTTAACCACTACACTACACAAAATGATCCTGTAGCCAAATTCTTTTCTGTCATTGAAGTCAAGGGATTTACACTACTGGAGAAGGGGATTCCAGATCTTCCTAAAGAGTTTGTCCTTGTGCAGCCTGCAGAGGGGAGTTTGCCTCCATCAGACATGAGAAGTGTCACCAGGCAACATGTTCTTTCTGTCAAAAAGAAATTTTGTTTAAAGACAATGTGGACTTTAGATCCACAAAGTAAGATAACATAAGAATTAAAGACATGGGGGGAAGGAGGAAGGCACCTCAATATTTGCCATCCTTCTAACATTACTGAAGAAAAAAAGGCAGACACAGCTGCACGATTTTCCTCTTGGCATTTCACAGGCTGTGTTTCAAAGGCTGTGGTTACTTTGACTGCCCTGATGGTGTGGATCCACTGGAGATGTATTTCAAGAAGCTGTAAAGAAGTCCTGAAACTGGTATAAATACCTTGCTAAGGATCACAATATGATTACATAACTATGATTACAAAGAACTTCACTGATTTCTTGAGCAAGGAGAAAAGGTTTCAAACCAAAAATTTCTTCCTCACAGTTCCATTTACAATGCACTTTTATGAAGAACAAGCTAACATATTTTCTTATTCCTAGCGTGTGGTTTCTCCACAACCATGGACATAAGCAAAAGTGAGCTGATGTCAAAGCACTCACTGAGATTTCTTGATTTTCTGCCTAACACTGAATGCACCTCAGACTGTGGCTTTCACCTCAAGGTTTCATCCAATTACAGTTTTTGATTCACTTAAATCTCCAACCTTTAATCCACATACAATGGCTGGTAGGACTTTGGGGCAAAGAGTAGTGTCTATGGCAATGTAGACATTGTGTATTAAAATCAATATTGTGTGTTCAACAGACACAGCTGGAAACGCCTGCCATAATACAAAATTTCTAGTACGGTAAAGATCACCATCATTGCTGAATTCATGTTTGAGTGGGAAGGAAACACCTGACTGTCACTGCCAAAATTTTGTGGCTGTTTTGATTACAAAGTTGTTTCATTTTGAACAATGGAGTCAAAGCGTCATTTTCCAGCTGTGTTCTCAGCCTGAGCACACACACAGTATTCAAGGGATTACATTTCTTCACAAGTGTATGAACTCCAGAAGAGAACTGTTAATCTTTGGGAGGAATGGCAAGTCAGTAGACGACAGTGGTGAATCTTTGCTGAAATGAGTTATATTTCATTCAGGCATGTTGATTTGCTCTCTACATGCCCCCGGTTATGTGAGCAACCCTCAGTCCTCAGATTTGCCACAGTTCAGTCTGACGCAGCTGCTTGTTGCAGCCCATGTGGTGTTTCTCGTTGCCCCTCCATCTCTCCTTCCTGTGCCAAGTCCTTTACTCACTGTATTTTGACTCTGTGGATGTGACAGAAAACATCTCTTTTCACATCTTCAGCTGTGTAAATTTATCTCGTGATTTATGTATGTCCTCTCTCTTGATAGCTGCAAAAGCACCTAGTCCCAGTAACAGTTAGGCTTGCCCAGTCTGTCTGGACCCAAATCTACACGGCATAAGAGCAAACCTCTCTTGCTCTGTTGTTGTGTACTGGGTTTGCATGGCAAGGTTTTGGCAGCCAGGGGCCAGTGCCATCCTGCTTCAAGACAGACCAACCGCTGGCCAAGGCTGAGCCCATCAGTGACGGTGGTAGTGCCTCTGGGATAACATGTTAAGAAGGAGGAAAAAAGTGCTGCACAGCAGCAGCTGGAAAAGGAGCGAATTGTGAGAGCAACAGGTCTGCAGTGAAGAAGGAGGGGGAGGAGGTGCTCCAGAGCAGAGATTCCCCTGCAGCCCGTGGTGAAGACCATGGTGAGGCAGGCTGTCCCCCTGCAGCTCATGGAGGTTAACACTGGAGCAGATATCCACCTGCAGCCCATGGAGGACCCCACACTGGAGCAGGTGGATGCCTGAAGGAGACTGTAATCCTGTGGAAGTCCACACTGGAGCAGGCTTTTGGCAGGACCTTGAGACCCATGGAGAGAGGAGCCCACACTGGAGCAGGTTTGCTGGCAGTACTTGTGCCCCTGTGGGGTGACCCACGCTGGAGCAGTCTGTTCCTGAAGGACTGCGCCCTGTGGAAGGAGCCCATAGTAGAGCAGTTTGTGAAGAACTGCAGCCCATGAAAGTACCCACATTAGAGAAGTTCATGGAGGACTGTCTCCTGTGGGAATGACCCCCACTCTGGAGCAGGGAAAGAATGTGAGGAGTCCTCCCCCTGAGGAGGAAGGAGTGGCAGAGACAACTTGCAATGAACTGACCACAACCCCCATTCCCCATCCCCCTGTGCCACTCAGGGTGAGGAGGGAGAGAAAATTGGGAGTGAAGTTGAGCCTGGGAAGAAGGGAAGGGTGGGGGGAAGGTGTTTTAAGATTTGGTTTTATTTTTTATTATCCTACTCTGATTTGATTGGCAATAAATTAAATTAATTTCTCCAAGTCAAGCCTGTTTTGCCTGTTGCAGTAATTGCTGACTGATCTCCCTGTCCTTATCTTGACCCACGAGCCTTTCGTTATATTTTCTCTCCTCTGTCCAGCTGAGGAGGAGAGTGACAGAGCAGCTTTGGTGGGCATCTAATATCCAAGGTTGTCACTGAAGGATCTATCCTATCCGTGCTCTCCAGGGTAGACTACCAGACTTCTGATGGTTTGGTTTCAACTGTTATGGTTGCTTAACCTGAAAAATAAATGGATGAAACACAGACTCTTTGATCTAGGTATGGTACGTTTGGAGCAGATCTGCTGCTGGAATGAGATAGAATTCAAGAGAAGCAGCTGGAGTCTGGTATGTATGATTTCCTGGACTAAAGCCAAGAAGCTGAGTTAATAACTCAGCGAGACAGACTGCTCCATCTTCTAACTGGCTGTCAACTTCAGGCCCTAAGTGCCTAGTTTTTCATACTGGGACCAGCACAACTGGAAAAGATCTGTATTGACTATTGCCTTCATAGTTGGTTTATTCTGTCAAAAGTGGTTGAATTAATCTGTCTCTTTGCAGGCAAAACACAGGTTGCAAGTGGTCTGTGGCCTGCAGAACCTCTGAATGAAACCATGTATCTGTCTCAGGCTGAGCAGCTCCATCTTTATAAACAACCAGTGTGAAGTTCTGTGTTGCTTTCTCAAGATAATATGAGACTTGAGGTCCAGAAGGCCTACAACCTTCTGTATTTTCTCTGTCTTTAATCCTGAGTTGGACATAAAACAGCCTATGTGATACTAGGCAGGAATATTCTGTTCCACAAAAGTGTCCATGCTCTTAGCAGTTATGAGTGACCAACCTGTTGTAATGGGTAACTGCATCTGATTATAAGGGGGCCTTTTCTAAGACTTATCTTGCTTGAGTCTTTGCCTTTGACCTTTTTGTTTCAGAATTATGGTCTGAGTTGAACCTCACTTAAAACCAGCAGCTTATAAGTTCTGTTAGATAATACGCAGTTAAACACTTGACAAGCAGATGGCCAGATCTATAGAAAGCCTCCTGCAAAGTACACGCATCAAAACCAATGCCCATATGATGTTCATGTTGACAAAGGATTTCAACAAATGCTGCCTTAGGAGAGATGTATGTGTGGGCAGGACACTGAGGTGGGAAAAGTAACACTGAGGAAAGAAACACTAGTCACTCTCCAAACAAGTGTTGAGAGCCTGACCCTCAAAACAAACAAACAGACCTTATCAAGAATGATCTTTTGGGGTACAGTGCTGGCTGAAAAAGGCATGAAGCTATTATAACAGGAAGAAGTCTCCTCTTGTTTGCTTCCTCCTAAGTTCATTTAAACAGGGCTTTGTATAGCCGTTGTAAATAACAGAGATTGGCAAAACACCTGATTTCAGCACTCGTACCTCCTCCAAACTGGAACAAGCTTCAAGGTTCATTTGTTTTGCTAACCAGGAAGGTCAAAGGAGGCACTGAAGAAAGTCTGTTCTGGAGGTGAACTGTAAAGAGACATAAAGTCCTTGAGAGTTGAACAGAAAAAGATGTATCTAATCATCCCTGTGGAAAATTTGGGCGGAGGGGAACACAGAGCAGGAAAAGCCACTGAGGCAGTGGGAGGACAGGCAGAAAATGCCTGCAGCTGTATGTGAAATTACGTGGAAAACAAGGCAAGAAGGGAAGTTGTGGTAGTCTAGACAAGAAATTATGCCAAATGGGCAATATGTCTGGGCAGCAGGGATGATGAGGAAGAGATTAATTTTGTAAGTATTGTAAAGAAAGAAGCAACAGGACATTAGGGTGGGAAAAGGGGTGAAAGAAATGAAAGGTGACACGAAGGTTGGGAGCCTGAGAAGAGAAAGAAAATGTTCCAGCCTCCAAAGATCCAACCCTGATTATGCAGCTGTCAGCCCTGCCCCTTTAATTAAGTAATTGATTAATTAAAATAAAGCACTTAATCTCTCCATTTACATATTATGCCTCCCACTAACCAGCGCTGACTGCGGGGCCCTCATCAGAAAGCTCCTTCCTATTTGAATTCATGTTGGTTCCCAAACATATTACTTTGTAAATAGGAAATGACAACATTGGCTCAGTGCCCCAGTATCGTCGCAGCGTTGCCATATGTCAGTATCATGCTAAACATAGTAAGCAGAAGACCCAACAATATAATTATTGAGGACATCTGTCAGCAGCACAAGCTACATCTGGGATTAGTAGCTGTAATACTGGAAAGACCTCTAAGAAGCAGAGAGGAAAGTCCTTTTGTGTTGGCTTGGATTTTCAAGAATAGGAGGCAGATCCTCAGCTGGTGTAAATTTAAGCCGTTCAGAGAAGCTAATGAATCCAGCATCAGCCGATACTAGCTAAGAATCTGACACTGAAAATGAGGCCAATGTCATTAGGTAAGAGATTTAATATTTTCTGTGTAAAGGCCGAATGCCTCAAAACAATCTGAGTTTACAATGCGGAAGATCATTTATTAGTGGAGCCAGCAGGTACAAGACTGGCTTTTATCTGAGATCTGAAGGATTGTGTGCAAGTTCGGAAAGCTCCTGAAGATCGTTAAAAATTCTCTTTAATGTTCTTTGTACATCAAGCACACAGTAGTGTAATTTTATATTTTAAATAAAATATAGGTAGAAAAAAATATTTTGAGTACAGTTAACACTCAGTAAAGATTCTTCATCCACAGCAGAGTTTAGTCTGCACAGGCAGACTGTCCAGCAAAACCAGTGACACATACAGATTATACCTATTTATGAATCTGAGGGCAAGCTCCTGTTGGGAAGCCAAGTAGCTGCATTAGTGAAATGCTGCATTTCAGTTAATACCCCCTGCAGAAATCATATAGCCATGTTTGTGCCATGCTGTGCTCATTCTAACATACCATAGATCTCAGCAAGACTTAATATTTTGAACACCAGGTTGCTCTAATATTGGTTATATGGCATCTGGGCTAGAGGTTATCCACATTCAAATACACGGCTTCACTCCGTGTCAGTATACAAGTGCATAAGATTTCCAGTCAGTTTACAGCCCTACAGTTTAAGTACCAGATATGTGATGAGGATTTGCATCACCATCTTCCACAGAGAAGCCAGAGGAGTTACACGTAAGAAATGTTGACACAGATTTTGAGCAATAACAAGAAAGGTTGCTTTCCAAAGAAAGTGCCTTCTGACATGTAAGATGAGAAATAAAGGAGAAGGTTAATCTACCCCCAATAAAAGCTTTTCCTACATGTGTCACATAAAACTTTTCACTCGTTTACACTGCAGATTAATGAAAAACGGCATCTTTGCCCCTCAGTCAGGTTTGTAGTCAAGAGAATATCAGCTCCTATACTGATCTCTCTCCCCACTTTTTAAACTTTTTTTGCTTTGAAAGATTTTTTTGAGCCCTAAATCTGCAATCTATATGTAATGAAAGATTACAACAAATGCAGTAGACTACAGAATTCATAGAATGTATTTATTTTTTTTTCCTAAAACTGAGAAAAATCCTTCCTAATGTCAATACACTGAGAGTCTGGGGGGATCTAAGAGAGGTATGCCTCTTAACTTCACTCATTCAGCAGGAGGTTCACTGAGACACTTATGCTTATGGGTGTATATATGTGTGCCTATATATGAGCTAAGTGTTTAAACTCTTCCTGTAGTCAGTGAAGATATGGTCCATAAAGCCTGTAGGTCTAGAGAGTGATTCAGCTGACTAAAGGGTCTACTTTAACTCTGATGCTTTGAATTGCCTTCCTGAGGTGTTTATTGCTCTCCCCTGACTATAGAGGAAGCATATGGAGCCTAACGTCCTAACTGAATGCCTCTATACATTCCCACTTCTCCCCAACAACACACCCTTTCCAGGCTGGCAAACAAGCTAGCCAAATAACTGAGGTTAAAAATATTGGTTAT
The DNA here is from genome assembly GCA_013398815.1 of Ibidorhyncha struthersii. Classification (NCBI taxonomy): domain Eukaryota; kingdom Metazoa; phylum Chordata; class Aves; order Charadriiformes; family Charadriidae; genus Ibidorhyncha; species Ibidorhyncha struthersii. The sequence continues at coordinate 350,444 of VZSZ01003305.1, read as the reverse complement.
TATGATGAGAGATGAAAAAATGAACTCAGAAGAAAAATAATCTGATACAAACCTGTGACTGCACCCAAACCATCAAAATATTTTCATTTACATAACATGTAAAGAGTGTTTTCTTTCCAGGATTCAGTCGTGCCTTTTCTAGACAGGATGGGAGGGAAAAGAGACATGAGCACCAAAACAAAGAGGGGCAGGAGAACTGAATGCACATTTGCAGTGTCTTGCTGCTGTTGGTGCTTTTCAGTGGGCTGAATACTGCTTGAACCTTGTGAGAGTGTGATGGATGAAAGCACGTGATTATGCATTGACTGCATGTACTCTTCTGTCAAAGACAGGGTCTGAATGAGCAGTTGTCTTGCATAATTCCATTTTCTTAATAAAACTGGAAAAAAAAAAGTCCTCTAAAATAATTTCAGGCCTCTGGCCTCACACCACTGCATAGAATCATACAATCATAGAACTGTTTGGATTGGAAGGGACACCCAAAGGTCATCTAGTCCAACCCCCCTGCAATGAGCAGGGACATCTTCCACTAAACCAGGTTGCTCAGAGACCCCTCCAACCTGACCTGGAATGTTTTCAAGGATGGGGCATCTACCACCTCTCCGGGCAACCTGTTCCGGTGTTTACCACCCTCACAGTAAAAAATGTCTTCCTTCTATCTAGTCTGAATCTGCCCCTCTTTTAGTTTAAAGACATTACCCCTTGTCCTGTTGCAACAGGCGCTGCTAAAAAGTTTGTGTCCATCTTTCCTGTAGGCCCCCTTTAAGTGCTGAAAGGCTGCAATAAGGTCTCCCGAGAACCTTCTTTTCTCCAGGCATCCCCTCCTCTCCAGTTCATCCTCTCTTCTTCAAATGACAGAGAGGCTGAGAAAAAATTTCTCTCAGGTTGAAAAATAATGAAAAAAAAACCCCGAAGGCAGGCACATTATTTAGATAGCAATGGAAAAATTAAAAAAAATAAAAATGGAAATTTCATATTGTTTCATTTTCAGGACTTTTTTCCCTCAGATAACTGAGGAGAGCTGGTTTTATTTTGGTATTATAATGCAAGACAATACAAATGGCTCAAGCCAATGGCCTGATCCTGAAAACACAAATTTATCTGCATCAGTAAACCTATCCACTTCTTTGACATAATTTACATTTGGAAAATCTTTGTCTTGAATAATAGTTTGTAGGATTTGTTTCCAAGTGGGGCTGAAGTAAGACTAAGATACACACCCTTAGCTTGGGGGTAAATTTCACTATTACCATTGAGGGAAAACACCCAGTTCAGAAAACTATTATATTTCTTCCTACAAATAAGACAGTTTAAGAAACACAGACATACAGAATGAATAACTTATTCTTGGCTGATTGCAGCTCTGGAGTGAATTTTGATGGTTGAGTTGAAAATAGTACTTGGATGAAAAGGAGTCTATAATGGAAACCATGCAGGAACTTTAACACTACCAGCAGTGCCAGTAAGTTAGTGTTCTACCCAGAGAGCTCATAAGAATATCAGTCATAGGGGGAACTATGCACCTATTGGACTTGTTCACCAAAAAACTAACTCCAGAGTCTGTAGCCTTAATTTCATGCATTTAACTATGTTTGAATGATCTGTGAATTTTAGGGTAATGTATATTTAACATGCATCTCTGTAGGAACTACTGGACCCATGCAGCTTGTCTTTATTTGCAGTGCTATAGACCTTATGAGCATTCACTTAGGTGTAGCATATTTAATTTTTTAATGGGCTAATGCTTGTTCTTTCAGGAGAGTTTCTCTATATACAAAGCATTTACTTAAACCAGTGCTTGTTTAACTCACCTAACCAGAGCAGTCATGTAATCTTTAGGTCTTTTCATATCTTGCCAGCATTTTTATTAATGGAATAGGGTTGTTCCTGTCTTAAATATTCTTTTGCAAATGTTTCCAGGCAGAACAAGAATGTGAATAACCTAGTGTTCAGCAACGAGTTTTGGGTAGATTCTTATTCTTCTGTCTGGTTTTTGATAAGGGAAATACAGTAGCCATCACATAGACCACCTGGATACCATTGCACTTGAATTTTGTTTAAGGCAGTTAGCTAATATTTGTGTTCTTGCAGGGAGCATTTGAGGGAGAAATGGAGAATGGAGTCAGGAGTTTTCTTTGTTCATATTTCCAAAGCACTCCCCAAAGCACTATTCTTGTTTCTTCTTTGGGATCATACTGCAAGGCCTGGCTGAAGTTTTAACTTCTGTCTTATTTTCTCAATGCGCTGCTATAATGTTTTGCTGCTTGGATTTCTTCCTCTCTTCCCCCTCATGAGGGCACAGGCGTGCACACACGTTCACACAACTATGTCAAACAACAATGAGCACCTAGATTCAAACCTTCATTAAACCCCAAACTGTACATCCTAATTGACGCATTGAGTCTCACACGCAACAGCTGCCTTTCAGATACCGGTTTCATGGCATTTCAAAGGCATTTCATGACTCCTTATGACAGCTCTTTCTTTATGTAATTAATTCAGTTTCACACAACCCTCAGGATAATGCCATTTACTAAAAATAAATGAATGAATAACATCATTATTCTATTTCTGTATTTGTAAAGTCCAGGGACTGACTCTCATTTTGGTCAAACCCAACTAAAATCATAACAATCCTCCTGACATCAAAGGAACTACCTTCATGTCAAAGAATTTGGCCAGACAGTTTCATATTGTACAGGAATCATGTTATTTGTAATTAAACTTGTAAAAATGAAGCAGACATAACCCCTTTTCTGCTGTACATTCAGTAATCAGACTCACCCCTGCTGCGTCTAAGTCCCTGTCAGGGCACACTAGGACATGACTAACATCTATTATATATTTGTTTATTCCTCTCCTTCCCAGGCAATAATCATGTGCAATGACCAATGCAGTATTTAGACTACACCTTATATGCTTGTAGTCAAGGTAAGGTCAAAGATGTGCAGATTGCTTTTGCAACAAGTGGTGAGGTTTGTTGTAACTCTGTTCCCGTGGGAATTTATTTCCCACTTTGGGTCAACTCTGAGGGAACTCTGTCTCTTGCACACTTACAAATGTTTTACCAAAGCAGCTGCTCTGGCTGGGAAACTTTTAATGTGCTGATTTTATGTGTGTTTTCCTCTCAGGATGCTACTGGTCAGCTCGCTTTGCCTTTACTTTTTTGTCGTTCACACAAAATAAGGTCTTGCTTAATTTTGTACTTCCCACTTTTAAAGAAAACTTAAACCCTTCAAGCTATGTGAGTGGAAATGTCTTTCTTTATTTAGTACTGCAACATACTTAAAGCGGCCCCTCCAACATACTGCTGTTTTCTACCTCATTAATAGAGATTATATTCTCAGAAAGCATCACTTGGAGTTTTACAATTGTTGTAAACTAACCATCCAAAGGCATTAAGTGCAGAGGAACATAAAAATATTTCACAGTGGGAAAGCAGGGAGAAGGAAAGCAAACAATGCAGAAAAATTAAATATATAAGGGAAATCCTTCATAATGGAAGAAACACATTGAAAAAAGGATACTTAAAAATAGAAGTTTTGAAACTTTTTTTCCACATTTGAAAAGTACAGCAATTGTGATAAAGGCTCATAAAAAGTAAAACATAATTACCAGGTACAGAATTTGAACAAAAGAGATGTTTGAACGGTTAATGTGTTGGCTTTGCTCACTGCTGGTATTGTTATTTCAAAGTGGTATTGGACAATGCTACAGTCAAGCCTAGGAGGAAGATTACAAACTGTTAGACTGCTACCTGTGACACAGAACATAATTTGCCAGCAGACTTGTCCCAGGGTCTGATTTTAAAAAGAGCATTTGCATAGCTGTGAACATGCTTAATTTTTATAGCAACACATTGCCTTCAAACTGGATTAATTATTGCAGTGTTTTATGTTAAAAGCTTGTGATCTGATTCTGCAATTAAAAAAAAAAATTATACGTTGCCGCTTTAGGTATAGCAGATTCATTTTCTTCTACAATGAAACATTTCAGTACAATGGGCTCTGAAACAATTTTTAATGCTGACTCCTCTGCATTCTAGCTTCGTTTGTGGAGGTACACAACCAGCCATAATAACAGCCTCAAACATAACCTTCAAAACACACCACTTTTGTACTTAAAAAAAAAAAATCCCCATTTCTTTCTTATATGTCTTTTTTTCAAGCTTTTTATTCTTCACAAAGAAATACAGAGCTGACCTGACAAAAACACTTTTCTTGACAGAGTAATCAAAATTATCCTGCCTGAGTAAAACTGAGAGCTCTTTTTCTGACTGCTACCTGGGAGCATAGAGGCATATATTTTGTTTGGTGTCTCTTGGAAAAAGTGCGGACTAGGTTGTAAAAGAAGAGAATCCTATTCAGACCTAGAGTCTTACCAGTCCTCTGATCTTCAAGAGACAGATTGCTCTCATCTCAGATGGAGACCCATTGAATTTATTGAATGTACATAAGAGTCTTGAGGACTACAATTGTAATGGGGACCTAGATGCTCACCCGCTTCACCCAAAACATTCCAACAATTTCTACTCTGGAAAGCAACACACTCACTGTTTTTTGACACCCTCCAGGTGTCCACACTGTTGAAGGATCAAAGTTAGTAAGTGTGCTATCAACTTATTTCCTGGAGTATCCCCAGATACAAAGAAGAATGGGTAAAGCTCCTTTTTTCATTTATTCACTCAGAATGAAAATGTGCTCTGTGATGCAGAGGGCTCATTCTCATCTGCTTTATTGCATTCCTGTTACTAGATAAAGGTAGTCTCTCTAGATTGGAAAGACATGGATTTGACCAATGGGCCACCCAGTGGATAAGGAACTGGCTGGACGGTCGCACTCAAAAAGTTGTGGTCAACGGCTCCATGTCCAAGTGGTAAGAAGTGACAAGTGGTGTTCCTCAGTGGTTGGTACTGGGACTGGCGCTGTTTAACAACTTCGCTGGAGACATGGATTTTGGGATGGAATGCACCCTCAGCAAGTTTGCCAATGACACCAAGCCGCATGGAACAGTTGGCACTCTGGAGGGAAGGGATGCCACCCAGAGGGACGTGGACAGGCTTGAGAGGTGGACCTGCGCAAACCTCATGATGTTCTACAAGGCCAAGTGCAAGGTCCTGCACGTGGGTTGGGGCAATCCCATGCACAAATACAGGCTGGGTGGAGAATGGATTGAGAACAGCCCTGAGGAGAAGGACTTGGAGGTGTTGGTGGATGAGAAGCTCAATGTGATCTGCCAATGTGCCCTTGCAACCCAGAAGGCCAACCCTATCTTGGGCTGCATCAAAAGAAGTGTGGCCAGCAGGTCAAGGGAGGTGATTCTGCCCCTCTACTCCACTGTCGTGAGACCCCCCACCTGGAATATTGTGTCCAGTTCTGGAGCCCCCAACAAAAGAAAGACATGGACCTGTTGGAGCAGGTCCAGAGGAGGGCCACAAAAATAACTAGAGGCTGGAGCACCTCTCCTATGAAGACAGGCTGGGAGATTTGAGGTTGTTCAGTTTGGAGAAGAGAACTCTCTAGGAAGGCCTTATAGCAGCCTTCCAGTATCTGAAGGGAGCCTACAAGAAGGCTGGAGAGGGACTTTTTACAAGGGCATGTAATGGCTTCAAACTGGAAGAGGGGAGATTTAGAATAGATATTAGGAAAAAAATGTTTCACTCTGAGGGTGTTGAGACACTGGAACAGGTTGCCCAGGGAATTTGTGGATGCCCCATCCCTGGAAATGTTCAAGATCAGGTTGGATTTGGCTTTGAGCAACCTGGTCCAGTGGGAGGTGTTCCTGCCCATGCAGCTGATGATCTTAAATGTCCCTTCCAACCTAAACCACCCTATGATTGTATAAAAAGCAGTTCTTTAGTATGACTTCTTTCCACCAGCCCACAGCTAAAGAAAGTGGAACTCAGCACAAGAGGGGCAGATATATATTTCTGAGGGAATGTGACTACTACAAGTCCTTATACTCAGAAAAAATCCCAACCCCCAACCCAACCATGTAAAATCCCCCTTACCAAGAAAAGCAGCTCACACGTCTTTGCAACACCTTGTCAGAGTTTCTGTTGCACCCTTACCCCCTCATCCTGGTCCTCTGTTCATCCATATGATGCTCAGGTCATCCAGACCTGTCTGGAGTGGCATACCTGTGTTTTCTTTGCATGGAAACCAGGGATGGGAGGGAAGAGCAATCGAGTTTCAGCAAGGCCAAGGCACACACTTGAGATGGGGATCAGACAAAGTCCAGACAGATTCTTTAACTTTTTTTTTTTTAGATTCTTTAATACTAACCATTTGGTCCTCATAAAACATCCAAAATGTTGTATTAAAATTCTTTGGGTGAAGCATCAAAAATATCTCTGCTTCAGAGTCTGCTGTTCAGTTCTGAGTCTGTGATTGTAATATATTCACCATCTTCTCCTGTTTCTTATATTATTTAAATACAAACATTAAAAACATCCAAAAAGATTAATTGGAAAAATATATGTCTGAAAAAATGTTTTTAACTCATTTGAAGGAGGACTGAGAGTAATTCTATGTGTATTTATTTATAAGACTTTAGCAAATGAAGGACTTTCAGGTGGTGACTCTCTTTCACATCCTTCATTGCCTTGTATAACCTGTCTCACACTTTACAAGGGACAGAAGTTCCCAGAGCTGGACTCGTGCAGTATGATAGGAGTCTCTGCGCCATACACAACTGCTGCTGGCCACCTTGCCAGCACAAATCAGACGACAGCCCCACAGTAACGTGGAAAGCAGTAAAGCTGATCAGTAGAACTTTGGTCAGCTGTTTTAACAATGCTGCCTTTAAATCCTATATTGTTAAACCAGTTATGTATTAAAAAAGGCTCTATGAAGACAAGTCTGAAAGATAATGGCTTGGATAACGGGTCAATAGTTACAGAGATTTTGAGAGACATGAGCCTAAGTCTGGAATTTATACACATTCCTGGTATTTTCCCATCTCAATGGCAGAGTAAAGCAGCTTAAATTGAACAGAGTGGGGGAGCTCAGCCACACCAGATGATTCATATGCTTCTGCCTCCACTCAACTCATATTTTAAACAACATCTCATTGAAGTTTATAATGAAAGCTTATATATTTTTCTTTATGGTGTTGGTAAGCAATGGTCCCTTTGTCTATAGTCTGTCTCATAAACATAAAGTCAGCTGTTATTTCAAGTTGTATTAGATCTAGATATAGGAGACCTTTGTTAACCTAAATAGTTTAAAATTCTCCTAGTTATTACTAATTTTCTTAGAACCCTACAGTTAAGTTTACATTGGCAAGTTCATAAATTGATCTTTGCCAAGAGAAAACTCGTATGGAAAAAGGCATTTCACATCCATGTAGCTGATGAATATGTCTGATAAGGCTATTGAATAATATGTTATCTTTTAAATATTTATGTTTTTACTCTGTGAGTGATAGTAAAGTTTAAGTAGTTTTAGCAGCAAATCTCTTTAAGAAATTGGAGGTGCAGAATCAAAATATTTTCTACTGTCATTTGTTCTATATTCTTGTCCTCTCTTTGAACATCCCGGATACCAAAATGCAGCTGTCTTGGTCTTTGTTCTTTTTTGAATTTTCCAACTTAAAATGTATCACACATTACAATCACTGTGCTTTTCATCTGGGAAAACTGAGTTTCCCAACCCTTTTTATATTTAGAGTCATGCAAAACTGTATGATTGCAGAAATTGTGTTATTGTAGGAATTCAAAAGGATACTTTTGAGACACTTCAATGAACACCCCACATACACATAGAAAAAACAGCAAAAATTAAGGACTATTAATTAAATTTGTGCCAGGCCTCAGGTGAGAACTAAAAGTGACCAGATGATCATTCTCTATGTGAACATTTTCTGTCTATTCAGGTCCTATGATAAAATAAAAAAATCAATAGAAGAATCGTCCAGAGGGTTTCACACTATAAAAAAACAGTTAGAAAGATGTGGATCTAGTGGGTTTTCTGAATCTCTGTTTTTTAAAACGTCTCTTTACAGCCGAAGTGTCAAACAGAAGCAAACCTGATTAAAAAATGGGATCTGAAAACAGTTATAAACTTGTAACATGATGAGGGACCTCATATGGAGACAACCTCAGACAGACTGTACACAGGGTGTCTGGCATAGGTGTGGTGAGCCCACCTCATTGGGCACTTGCAGCATCTGTTGTAAATTTAAGCTCAATAAGCTCAACTTAGCAAAACGCAGCACACTGACCAGTGATCCACAGGGTGACTACGATTTGTGCTTTCAGCAGAACAGGACATGTGCGATGAACACCTCTGCAATTTCTGAATGTCAAACAGTCTAATCAGAGCCATTATTTTGAGTGGTGCATCAAGTATTTATCTTGAACAAACACATTTCATCTAACTGGAGCAGTAAAAGGCTAACATACCATTAGTCCCTACAATAAATCAGGCTGTAGAATGATGTGTCCCAGACCTGAGCTGGAGAAGGCTCTGACTTTCAAGTGCTTTAACTTTCATTCTCAGACTTCTTCCATGTATTGTTTCACAAAAGCTTGTTATAAAAGTGGAGCATTTGCCACATAATTGGGGAATTCATCAAATACATCTCATTGTCAAGGAGTTTTTCTTGATATCACCCTCAGTTTTATCTCCATGTAGACACAGAAATAGCTCTGCACTTCTTTGATATTTACATTATAAGGTTATTTATGAACCATAGAACTGTCTACCGTTGTTCAAATACATACAATTTAATCAGCATTTCAAGAAATGGGCTCACTGTTTCCACAGAACAAGTATCAGTGACTAATTCCATCATCAGTTCACATTCTGGTAAAAACATTATAAAATTTATTTATATATACTTGTTTTTCAGTCAGTTCTTGCAGACCAGATATCACACTCCTTTGTTAGTTACTACCTGGCCACAGTATAATTTTTTTCTTTTTAATCACTTTTCATGAGCAGATTCCTTTGGTTCCTTTGGGATATACTGGAGGGCATTAGAAATGTGTGTAGTAGCTATAGGTACCACTATGCCTGAACAAGTGAAGGGTACTGTTAATTCTTCTGGTAAGATATTCACAGCTTTAACTGAAATACAGTTTATATAACAGACGCAGATCCCTTACCCACCTCAGTCAACGGTTTGCAGTATACTTTTGTGATTTCTCATTAGGTAGCAGGTCTGCCTTCTGCCACAAACTGACTTACATTCCTTCCATCTGTTGCAAACCCAATTTAAATATCAGTCACTACTATGAACACAACAACAAATACTTTTATGCATGAAAAGTCTGCCCTTTTCCCCATTGTCAGAATTTCTGTCATGTAGTGTTTTCCAGTAAAGTTTTCATAACAGCTTAATTCAAAAGATATATTTCTGCATATATCATGTTTTTATTAATGTTAGGTTCTAGATCCAGTAAGATCAATCAGTAATTCAAATGAAATTGTAGTTTCATATAGATTTATCAGTTTAGTTCTTTATTTGAATGTTTGCAAAATGAAACATTTCTTTGGACTCTTTCTACAACTGTAATTAAGATAGAGATTTTGCAATTACTCAATACTGATATGTTGCATGCATCACAGCATTGTCAGTTATTACAACTATCTGAACTAAAAAAGCAAACAGAAATGAGAGATCATTAAAAAAACTAGTTCTTATTAAACTAAAAGGAAATTAACTAAAACCCAACAATCAAGACATTTGGAAAAATAAAACAGAGCATTTAAACAAAATGTAAAAGTATATGAAGAACTGAAGAATCATTACATTTAGTGGGAAAAGAAATAATCTCAAACTGAATTCTAATCTCTGTTAAATGATTATCACTCCTAAGAATCAAGAAGGAAAATCTCAGCTGTGTAGAAAGAACACTGATAGTTCATTTGTAGTCTAGTCAATTTATATGATAATGGTGTTTAAAATTGTTTTTACATATACTAGCAACAATTTAAAAACACAAAGAAAAAGCTTTTTTTCCCATTAATAATTGGAAATTTTTAAATTAACTGTGAAAATTGGAGAATCAGAGAATCACAGAATTATAGGGGTTGAAAGGGACCTCCAGAGATCATCAAGTCCAAGGTCCCTGCAGGTTCACCTAGAGCAGGTTGGACAGGATCATGTCCAGGCAAGTCTTTAATATCTCCAGAGAAGGAAACTCCACAATCTCTCTGGGCAGCCTGTTCCAGTGCTCTTGCACCCTCACAGTAAAGAAGTTTTTCCTCATGTTCAGGTGGAATTACCTGTGTTCCAGTTTTTGCCTGTTGCCCCTTGTCCTGTCGCTGGACACCACTGGAAAGAGCCGGGCCCCATCCCCTTGACACCCGCCCTTTAGATGCTTATAAGCATTGATGAGATCCCCTCTCAGTCTTCCTTTTTCCAAGCTAAACAGATGAGGGCTCTCAGCCTTTCCTCATAAGAGAGATGCTCCATTCCTTTGATCATCTTTGTGGCCCTCCACTGGACTCTCTCCAGTAGTTCCTTGTCTTTCTTGAACCGGGGAGCCCGGAACTGGACACAATACTCCAGATGTGGCCTCACCAAGGCAGAGGGGGAGGATGACATCCCTCAGCCTGCTGGCCACGTTCTTTTTAATGCACTCCAGGATACCATCGGCCGCCTTGGCCACAAGGGTAAATTGCTGGCTCATGGTCAACTTGTGCATCAGGACTCCCAGGTCCCTCTTTGGAGAGCTGCTTTCCAACAGGTAAACCCCTAAACTGTACTGGTGCATGGGGTTATTCCTCCCCAAGGTGCAGGACCCTCCACTTGCCTTTGTTGAACTTCATTAGGTTCCTCTCTGCCCAAATCTTTAGCCTGACCAGGTCTCACTGAGTGGCAGCACAGCCTTCTGGCATATCAGCCAATATTAAAACAGTTTTTAAATTGTCAGGGTGGGTTTTTTTGGTGAGTATCTCATGCTGGTTGGCCAGTTGGATTAATTTTATTTTTTTTCTCATATCAACCTGTACTATTTGTATTGGGTTTATGTGCTAAGGTTTTGGTAGCAGGGAGGTGGCTGCAATGGTGTCTTCTGACACCATGACAGGGGACCAAGAAGGATGGTGATGGAGTGAGGGGACTGAGAGGATGCTGGGACAGCATCTGTACAGAATGGACAAGGAAGAAGCAACAAATCTTTGGGGAAAAGGCAAGGAATTTGAAACATTCATAAAGTTTCTGTAATGCCTTTCTTCATTTTCATGTTATTTCATTATTCACTTTCTAATTTATTTGCCTTCTTTATGACCTGAACTACACCACTACACTACTACTGTTTCAGCTTCTCTGTCTATGAAGTGTTTTCCAGGTCTCTTTGTTTGAACGTGCTCAAACACCATGGGCACATGAATGGGTTAGTCTGAAGAAAGTCTATTTGGCTTACTACTAAATGATTTTGCATCGCATCCAAGAGTCAAATACATCCTTGGATTTTCAGTACTCACCTTTCAAAGCAAAATCTTTCCATCTTCCCTACTTTAAAATGCAAAGTCTAATTTTTTTCCCTTTTGAAGTGACTTGTCCACATTTATGCCTCAGGCTTCACCTCTCCGTTCATTTATCGACAACCTGATCTTTCAAGTTTTTAGATTGCCTTTACTGGCAAGCTCAAGACAGGAACAAAAAGACTTGGTATCCACTGAGAATGAATGGCTTTCCTGCCTCTGATCCAGAGTAGGGCAAAAACGTGCCAGTGGTGTGCTTGCTGGTATGAAAAGCTTACTCTACCTAGTACATCCCCAGATAAGTCTGTCAGAATACAAGACTTAATAGCAACTGATACACATATTAGCTGGTTCTTGATCAAACTTCAGTTGAAAGAAACATTTCTATGATCAGTATTTCAGCAAATAATACCTTTTAAGCTATATCTGATGTGATTCTGACATTTGCAAACTCATCCCTCATCATTGTTTGTGGAGAAAGACACTGTTTAAACTTACTTATAAAAGTCAAGGAAGAGGACAGGTAGGTGGGATATTAGAAAGAAGCGTGAGGCAGCGAGGTGATCAGACTTCAGTTGTCAATATTTGAGTTTCTTTTGAGGCATTTGAAAATTCAGTGGAATTCCTACATGCAATCGGTCAAACTCTTCTGGAAAGTAGAGCTGGAAAGGGCACCTCTTCTTTCTCAGAGAAAATGCATTTCTTTTGTATGGATCTTGTCTGACCCGATTTCTATATTTGACAACTGTTTGGCTTTTGGCTCTGAGGGGGTTGCATTTTGAAAGGAGAGATGTGTACAGTTTTGCAGCTCTGTCTCAAGCTGTATGGATAGATTTCAGCTATCTTAGCTATCACTCTGGCACATCTACATTTAATCCAGAGAACTTCCACTGAGAACCATGATTGGATTTTCTAATACAGGTTTTGAAATGTCTATGATGTATTGCACCATATGGCCTTTATTTGTGGGTTTGTGTAATAAAATGCTTTTAAAAACCACAAAGTACAACTATAAGTACTAATTTTTTTTTTATTTTTTTTTTTTTAATTTTAAACTTTAGTAGAGATCCCTTTATTTAGGCTTAAATAGCTTTTTGGCACAATTGCAGTATTTCCGTAAGTGATGACATTGCATGTTGCAAACTGGCTGTGCAGTGCTGACACCAGCAAGTCCAAATGCCAGCCAATAGTATACACAGTAGTAGCCCTGGGACAAGGATAGCAAATGAGCATGTATCTAATTAAAGTTCTCCGATAGGATTAATCAGTTGACATTTTGCCACATAAATCAATAGCTGGATTTTCCTTCCACCAGAAAGCAGAGGAAGTTATTCACTCTTAGCTAGAAAGTCGATGTTTTAGGCAGATGATTGATCTGCCCTACATTTTATGCATTCAGATTCAAAATATAAACAACAGATGGCTTTCTCTACAGTCCTAAACCTAGATTTGATTGGTGTAATCCACTCAACACTGCTGGAATTCAAACTCTGTAAACTTAGAATGACCTATGGATCTCTCTTCTACCCCATCTAAAATGTAACCTGTGCAGTTTAGCAGGTACAATATCAAGTGATTTAGACCTCCAAGAGGAGTACGGTAAGACAAGGACTATTCTATCACTCTTAATAGCTGTCACAACACTGAAGCAATAGGTGAAATAACCTCACACTGGGTAGAACCTCATTAAGAATGACCAGAAGAAACCAGGCCGCTTTCCAGATTACAGCCTTCATCAGCTGGACCCTCCAATTAGTGCACGTTACTTGGAGCTGTTATTTGTTTGAATGGACAGTCTTGGGCTGGTCCTGAGAGGATTTGGATTTTAATTAGGTAATTATAAATCCCTAATTATAGGGTAATAATCTTTCCAATATCTCTTCTTAACTTTGGCGCCAACTAGACCAGATGACTTGGATTTATCCTCATCCTTCCAGAGTTGTTGTCTATATATCATGAGTGATTTGGTGTAAAGATTACTAGTATTTTGTTAAGCTGCTTAAACAAAGCATTAAGGTTCTTTTTTTTTTTTAAATTGTAAATAGTGAACATATTATAATGTGCTAGCTGAATCTGAATCTGCACAACAGCAATACCAAAATCTGTAGGAACATTAGCATCCATGTATAGTGACATGACTGTTCCATGTAGAGTGTAGAATTTCACAAAATTCAATAAAAAGCTATTGTAAACAGGACAACTTACATATAAATATAATTGAAATGTCCTGCCATTTCTTTAATGAAAGTTAACACTAGTGAAAGATAACAGAATGTTACGCTTACTCAGGGAAACTACTCACAGGATCAGTTTAGCTTCAGGATACAGTTAAATCCAGAACTGCATCATAGAAAATTTTAAAAAATAACAATTTCACCTCAAAATTGAGTTTAAGGAGTGTCAAACCTACTTAAGAATCAGGGAATAAACATGGAAATAAAAGGGAGAAGTCAGAGGGATTTTAAAAATAATATTAAGGATTACTCCTTCAAAAAAGTGACTTAGATGGAAGAGAACTTACATCGAACAATTGGGTTAAATAACACTAAAATTAATTTAAATGTTTATTTTTGGGTCACATGAACTATATTTGTTTGCATAAAAACTTGAAATATTTGTTTGGTTTTGAAAAACCTTTTTATTTCTTCGTGTTCAGATTTATTCTTCAACCAATAGCTGAAAACCCCATGATTTGGCTTGGTGAATATTTTCTGATGCAAACCTGACATTGCTCCTGCTGTAGCATACAGTAGCTTTAGACTTATGCAAATTTATATGCCAAGGCCTCTGTGTCAATCCCTATGGCTAATCTGAGGCCTTGACCCATTTCAGCATTAATACATCCCAACAGATTATGCTTTTTAATTTTACATTAGCACTTTATTCTGCAACATTCTTAGAAGAACTCTAACAAAAAATAATGTCTGGGTAGGTGTAGTCTACATGCCTCATTTTTTGTAATTATGTTCATTGACATGAATGGTGTGACGTATGATGAATTATTTTGGACCCTTTTCTATAAAGCCTTTTTTTTCCTGAAAATAGAAATTACTTTTAAATAGACGGGCAAGATTATCAAGTGTTAAAATTCTCTTGAAACTCTTCTGATATACATCCTGATATCCAGTTTACGGTAGCCAAGAAGCTGGCCCATATTAACAAGATACAAAATCTACAACAGTTCTCACCAAATTACTAAATGTGTTGTGTGCAAGGTTGTTTCCTGATCATTTCAGAAGCATTCTGTTTGTTTGGTTGTTTTTTTTTAATCAGTTTTGGACACGCTTTCCTCTCTGGTTAACCTTCCTCTTACTAGGATGAAAAAGGCATTGTCCTCTGCTGGAAGAGTTATATGATGAGGAAACCACTTCTGCAGGAGACAAGCTTGTGGTCAATTTTCTCCCTGTGTACAGAGCAAAGAAAAAGCTTTCTGTAAAGAAGAATTTAAAATAGGGTTTTCATTAATCATTGTTCGCTGGACATGCCAAGGAAAGCTAAATTAAGGAAGACATCCTTTCACTTAGTTAGCGAAAACCGCAGTTCATAATTCTTTCAGAAACACACAATGGCAAACTTTGTACTATTTAGATACTGAAAGCCAAACCAGATTAGATTAAAAACTGGCTAGCTATATTTTATAATTCTCCAGGAAGGGCTTTTTATGAGAATTGGAGGGGAAAAAACTTAGCTGTAGTAGAACTGATCAGGAGTTTTAGACTACATGGATTTTCATTGGAAAAGATTAATGTTCAAAACCTAAATTTATATAGGAAAGGGAAGGTTTGGAAAGAATTACTTTTGGAAAGCTTCACAGTGTCAAAAAGAGATGTCAGGCTTTATTACAATTAGATGAAAACTGCAGAGATCAAGAGCCTGGCTGATGTCCCATAGTCCTGAGGCACAGGAAAATAGGCTTCCAGTGTAAAACATGTATGACATGAAACATCAACACAGATCTACTATATTCCAGGTGAATGACCTTTGGTCTTCAAGGAATTGATAATACTGAAGTTTTTCATCTGGGCTACTATGCCTTGATTTTGAGTGAGCAAGTATTGCATAATTATTCACATGCTGATTAAGAGGCAAAGTAGTTTCTGCATGAAGAAAATTTTCTAAGATGTCATAACTTGTTTGTGATAAAAATGTTGCAGGGGGTTGGAACTAAATGATCTTTAAGGTTCTTTCCAACCCAAACCACTCTATGATTCTGCAAAAAGGTGTATATTCCAGTTTTTTCTTGCTCAGACAATGTTGTTTTTACAAGCTCGGTCAACTCTGAACAGGACAATTACACAGCTGATGTTCAGTAGGCTGGTGGTGGGACATTCACCTGAAATATGGGAGGCTGCGCAGTAGTTGCCTGCTCCAAGAAGGCCAGAACAGTAACTTTCTCTCAGCTGTTTCAGAAAACGAGAGGGAGGTAACCTAATTAATCAAATCATCATCATCATTAACTATTAGTAATAGTATAACTATTACTCATTATAGTTAATTATGTCCAAGGCAGCTCTAAACTATAATACTTCACTAGCTTACATCTTCCCAAAATAAACTGGTCTTTCACCATTCCTGCCACTTTGTTTATCTGTGAAATTGTTTATTTCTTTGTTTATGCTGTGAAGTTTGAAATGCAAGAAGGTTGAACACAGTTGTCTGAGGGAAAGATGTTTACCAAAATTAACCCAAAATAAAACCCAGTTCCAAGGGATTACATCCTGAGAAGTTATGTTTCATTTACATCCAGATCTGGAATCAAACTTTACAAAGGGTCCTGGAGGAATGAATTATAAACCCCTCAGTGATAAATTAAAAGCCTTCAAATTAGGGTGTTTTTTTTTTTTTAATTTGAATCAATATTATAGCAATGCAATCATAAGTCTTAGAAATTTTCAAAACATAATAAAACCATGAAATAAAATTAAAGTATATTTTTTATTAATAACCTTCAAATTTACTGTTATTTTACTTACATTTGAACTTCATAGTCATCATCTGAATCAGAAACAGGTATTCAGGAAGGACTGGAAAGACATGAAAAAACAAATGAGTCCCATCATTATTAAATTATGGTGATTCATTATAATTTTTATTAACTCATCCCTTAACTCCAACCTTTAGTATCGTTCTATGAATCGGAATAAAATTCTGAAAAACTTAGAAATGTTACTAGCTTTTTACTTGAAGTTAGGCAAAACTTGAACCCAATTTTATTTTCATTGGATATGTTTTATTCATTCATGGGTATGACTAAAAATTTGAGAAGATGGATGAGAAACTAAGGGGTCAGATACTTGCAATTTCATTACTCAGCTTCAGAAATACTGTACACCTCTAATTACTTTCCTCTGAATGTTCTTGCTTGGCAAACAGAGTAAGTCTTAGTCTGACAGCCCCTTACACTGAATGAGTCAACTGTAAAAATTGCATTGTTATATCCACAGTGGTATTAGGGTGTAAGAAAAAAAACGTTTGCAGAGAAAATGAATTGAACTGTTGCTACAAAGGGGAAAAACAAGGGCTTTGAGTAAGCCCTTTTTTAGTCCTTAAATAGAAAGAAGTTAAATACATGCTGAGAATAATAACAACAACTCTATTTTAAACTTAACTGTGGTAGTTGATTAGCCAGTTGGAGAGAAAAGGGCAGTTATTATCAGAGAGGAATATTAGCAGAAAGAAAGTGATAAAAGCTGTCAGTGCTGTGAGTTACAGATGGTGACATAAGAGTTAGCTCCTGCAGAACTACAATGCAGGGAACATAAAAATGTTTATATATGCCATGAAAAAAACTCTCCAGAATTTTTAGAGTCATCAGAAACATTAATGCCAAAAGCCATCTTTTGTAGATGTTTTAAGTATTAAAAGGTTGAAGAAAAACCAATTATTTTGAAAGGTTTTCTTCCATAGTCCTTCACTGACTGTCTTTGTGAGCTCGTTTGGATGCATAGCTGTAGTTTCACAGATGATTTTAGATGTATTAGCTGAAAGATGTTACATTCTGGTATGCACAGGTTTAAGTCTGCTGAATTTAAATAGTTCTTTCAGTGTTCAGGGCATTTTTTTGGTGTCTGTAGACAGGTAATGACAGGATTTGCTAATATAGAAACTAAGAAATGATCCTGAAAGATTGTAAGATAGGACTTTCATCATGCAGATTGTGCCCTTTACTAGGAAATCATGGTTTTCCAAATTCTTTTAGGCATTATGGATTTCTCTGTGGAAACACTCAACAGCCAAACCACAGAAGTTTACTTTAAATTCCACCAAAGTTAGTTCACAGCACTGAATCTAGTCTCAAATTGGACCTAGATATAATCAGCATAATTAAAAGTTGAATTCATAAGCAAGGGGCAGAACACAACTTCATAACAAATAAAGGCCAGAGAAACCAAGATGAAGCAATAAAAACAGTCTGTTCTCAGTGTAGCAGCCTTGGTTCTGCAGTTCTTTTCCTACTGCTTTATATCATCCAGCTCCTGGGAAATCAGGTGCTTCCTGCCAATTGAAGATCATTAACACTCTGAAAACAAACACATGGTTTTCTGTAGATTCTTGTTAGCATAATGTCAAGGCTCTTGCTTTATGGGAATACATTTTGATCTAACCTCAGAAAGGCAGGCACTTCAATGTGTCTTTTCAGCTTAAAAGAGACAAATGCTTAGTTTATATCAGATCATAAAGAAATCAGGGTAACGCAGAAAAGAAGAGAGACAAGAATTAAATTAATATCATCTAACTTTGGACGTCTGTAGTGGGAGACTTCTATATCTAAGCTAATAACTTCTCCAAGCTCCTTTTATCATAAATGGGGAGGAAATAGGTACTTTTGGTACTCTAAACAATTAGCTCAGTTGTCAATGCTTATAGTGCAAATGTTTACATTTATTCAGATGAATCCCACTCTGAATTACTATAACATATGACCCTTAAGTTATGATGTCATGCCCTTAAGCCTGAATTGATTTCTGTGGCTTCAAATCAGCAATGTACTTAAGCAATGTCCTAATTTTAAGCATATAAATAGTCCTATTGAAGTCAGTGGGATATTCATATATTAAAGATACACTTCAGCACTTTGCTGAATCAAGGCCTATGTGAGTAATGTGCCACATGTGTTTTTTCTTGCAATAACTCTGTTACATCACTTTACCTTTAGGCAGTAATTTCACTGTACAGCGGAATGAATGTTTTCAGAAATGTCCCTTAAATTTTTAAGATTTTGGCATTTTTAGAGCAGATGCTAGCAAATTAGTAAGGCTTGTACTCTTTCCTATGCTTCATAATAGCTCTAAAATCTAATAAAATATAATTCAATGTTTTGGCTACTGCATTAACTGAACACTAAAGCTGTTTCCATCTCTTAGTAAGGGTTCAAAATATAATTAGAGACATGCTAATTTTTTTTCATGTTTCATGTAAAAAAAGATGAGCCCAAACATTAACACCAGTTACCAAAGTATAAAGATCCTTTTGACCATTTAACAGTTAGCTCAACATATGCATCACTCATCCATGTAATTTCTAATCCTTAAAAGCATGGATGACCCTAACAAGTTCCGAGTGTATCTAAATTTTTTAATGGTTTTGTAACTGTCCTTCATATAGAATTTGTACGATCTCATTGAAGAAACCATATCTTAAACTGTAGATTTTTTGCATGCATCAGTCTCCCAGTTCAGCTGAAAGAAGAAGGTTTGGTTATAGTGAACTGGAACCTGAAGTGGGAAATCATGAAGAAGGAAATCCTGCCTCAGAGGTGTTTGATGCTCTGTTTTGATCTCGGTGGACGCTCGAGCAGAACACAATATTCTGGGCTCAGCGGCATCTCTGGCCCCTTGAATCAGGGTGGAGGAGTACTGCCAAGAACAGGTCATCCCAGCCCCACTGCTGCAAGGGAGGTGGAAGCTGTTCCTGCTGGATGCAAATTAAATGCAAGCCTTAGGTTTCTGACAAATTCCCAACATGGCCTTTGGTAGGGCAGAAGCTTGGCCTCTTCTCCAGAAGGTAAGAAACACTGTATTCCTAGTAGTCAACTTCCATATCACTCA
Organism: Ibidorhyncha struthersii; assembly: GCA_013398815.1. Taxonomy (NCBI): domain Eukaryota; kingdom Metazoa; phylum Chordata; class Aves; order Charadriiformes; family Charadriidae; genus Ibidorhyncha; species Ibidorhyncha struthersii. Next base: position 330,961 of record VZSZ01003305.1, on the reverse strand, counting down.
GTATATTGAGGTCTTCCCAAACAGCCCTTGCTGTAAACTATTTTTATACCAAGATATCCTGTAGCAGTCATTATAAAAATAAATGAACTAGTGACATTAATCTGAAAGGTAAGCAAAGGTGCTGAGTGTTAAACATATTAAGGGGGGGGGGAATCTGTTAATCATTTTATTAATGTTTTCTTTTCTGCAGAAATCCTTGAAAATGCTTGTAATTCTTTGCAGCTGACAGGCTGCTGATCTTGCAGAAAGAAGAGCTTTTTGAGTCCCTTAACTCCAAGTCACAGTTGTTCCTTGTTTTGACTGCTGGAGAATTAGCTTAATAACCACCCAAATAGTAAGTGCCTATGCTCTTACCATTTAAGTATAAGAAGGTCTGCATTTGAGAAAAATTACAGTCAGACAAATACTACATTGAAACACAAGCTATAGGAGTTACACTGAAGCTGTGTAAGAGACTGTCAAAGTCATTTTGCTCCCATATGGATTTCTACAGTGCTGTTATTTCACTTGCTTCACTGGATTAAGTCCCTATTTGAAGGATTCCCCTCTTTCGCACACAGTAAGTGGTACTTGAGCATTCCCAGGCTCATGGGAAGTGGCAGTCAGGGGTGAGGTTTTGGGTCTGTGATCTGCTCTTTTTACAGTGCCCATGATAAAGTCCATGATGCCCAGTCCCTGCTGGTCCACTCTGTCTAGCACTAGTGTTGTCTTGAGGACTATCATGCTGGCAACTTTTCTAAATTCCGGTGGGGAAGGATGTATCTGATGCAGGTTTCCAAGCAGACTGGATATTCCCCACTTTGGGTATGTATGCACCTACTTGCCCCAAGCTCCTGCTGCCCAAGTCCACCAACACATCTCCTGCAAGACATGCTGCAGACCAGCAGTTTTCTCAGCTAAGCCAGCCTGTTGCCATGACCTCGCTCACTGTTCAGAGCACATGGGGCACTGGGTTGTCCCAGCCAACCCTGCTACACATACCACAACATGGCACCTGCAGAGGGGAAGGCAAGCTCTTCTTAGAGAAGAGATGTGTTTCAGACCACAAGTGGAGACAGGAGCACATTACCTCTGCAAGAATGAGCAGAAAGTTATCCAGGGACACCATTCCTACCAAATTCCTGAGGGTTTTTGGCTTTCCTAAACAGTGCGCTGGAGCACTTGAGGTTCCTCCTCTAGCCAGCCACCAAGACAGGTCTTGACTGAGATCTGACTAGCAGTTGGCTTCATACAATCTGCAAGTAACAAGAGCCATTCACCATTTTGCATGGTTGTACAGCTCTCCACCACTGAGTCGTCTCCCCTTGCTCAGCTGCATTTTATCCCCTCCCTTCCCTTTACTTTCCAAGGCAGTGAAATGCATATTGACTGCTCAAAAGTAAGAGAATTTATATTTCCCTTCCCAACAAGAGCCACTGCTTGACAGAACAAGAAATTGCATCTAATATTCTCACAGTAAAAATGAATTTGATAAATTTAGGTTACCTTTTTAAATACTTTGGGTCTTGTTCTGATTTTCTTTACATTTATATCTTACTAAATACATCTCCAGTTTTGGCATGAGTGTTTTTGCTGAAGTGCTAGACGGGCTGAGGTTTCTGTATGAAAACACCTATGACATTTTTCACTGTTTAATGTTTTACGCTGACAGAATCATTCTGGCAGCTTTTTTTTCCGTGGACCAACTAATTCCAGAGACACTGAAACAACAGACTCCAGGGTATCAGGTTACAGAAGTCTGAAACAGCCCTATCACACAAACAACCTTCATACACTTCCTAGGTTGTCTGAAAAGCAATGGCCCTTAACATATTGTTCTTGAATGAAAAAGGCTAGATAAGCCTCAGCCTTCCTGGTGGCAGAACAAACAAAAAATATTTAAAATTAAAAAAGTATTGTCAAATCCTGTTTATTGTGCAGTGTGAGCATGCTTTTCGTATTTATTTGAGGACAACATTAAACTCTGATAGTGAAATGAGTTAAGAAAACTTTTAAAAGGCAAGATACTACTATAAGGTCAAGTATTATTTAGAAATATGAGAAAATTTATTTTGTTTTATTTCACCCTCTAATTTCTATGAACCATATACAATAGTCAGCCTTTCAGATGTACTATAGTCTCACATGCATTTTTCTTGGCTGTGTGCTCTTCCTTGTTATCTGAACATTATATTATTCTGTGAATCAGCTGTGGATAGGCCCTATTATTTCAGGGACTTTAAATAAAAGATGAAATGAATTATGAGATTGAAACAGACTTGCGCCATCTTTCTTTTTTCTGTTCCTAACTTTTTTTAATGTAGATTCTTTTTATTTTTTTCTGAATCTAGTATCATTGTGTATTATTCAATCTCAGCTAAAATATTTACATTATACCAGAAAAAAAAAGTATTTTCCAAAAATCCTTCTTTTGCTACTTAAAGTATAATTACCTGGTCAATCTTAAATGCTACATTCATCATAATCTCTTCTTCATTACCAAGTTTCAGAGAAATTACTGGGTTAATTCAGGTCACTGTCTTTCTAAATTAAATATGAGAGCAACAGGAGTAGTAAAGGAGTAAGCAGGAGTAAACTACAGAGCAGACAGTTACAGCAACATGTAAGAATTACGAAAGGTTTGCCAGAAATACCGATCTCATGTGGAGACAGGAAGAATTACCGCGGGGTACATATCCTCACATGGGGAAGAATGGAAGAAAGAGTTCTTGTTTGCAGCAAAGAAGAGTGGAAGACAGAATATTAAAAAAAAATTATCTAATTTTAACTCAGGATTGAACAAAGAGAGATGATCAGAGCTGCCAGCAGCCCTGAGGGTAGTGGCTCCATGGTTTTAGGACCATGTATCATATCAGTCCTACACCTGTTTTAACCCCCAACTCCCTTGTTATCAGCACACAATCTCTCTATGCTCTGTGGAATTCATGTTTGTTTTCATGGCTAGTAGGCATGGGTAAAAGCCAAACTCTAATTCAATTTATGTTGGCATCTCTCCACTTCGCAACAAGAATGCAAAATCACTAATAATCCTCCTATGACCTTTCTGTAGATCACTGGACTTTTGTGGTCGAGACCTTTTGCAACTGGCACTATGGACTGAGAATAATTTAGATATTTTAGCTGCTTCTGGTAACTGAAGGCAAAGGAATGAAGGTGGGATTTCCCTATGGAAATCATCATACTCAGAATGGTTAACCTTGACACAAAAATGAAACAAAAATGTGTATGGTGGTGGTATAAAAGACATGAGCTGGGAGATGAGGCTAGCTCAGAAAGTTTCAGTCTTTTGGGGAGCAGACTGCGCTCAGCTTCTGCTTAGTTAATACAAATCCACTCTAAATATGGCGTTAGTGACATTCAGAAATCAAACGCTGCCAAAATGAATGCAAAATGTTCTCAACATACAGTTAGGAGATTCTTAAAATTAAATTCAGCCCAGCATTACCTCACTAGTTACAGGATAATTTGGGGCTGCACATTGTCTCTCTGCTATACCAAGTTCAAAGTGAGATATGCAATGTATTTTGTGGTCTTTCTAGAACTTAAGCAGTATGTAATGATGGCTAGAAATCGCATTCAATATGTTTAGAAGAGGGTTATGCCTTTTTGATAACCACTGCAAAAACTTTAGGGAGTACTTTGTTTCTCAAATATAGACCAAATTTTAAACTTAGAAAGTGATCCCTGCTGTGTTAACTCTTTTTACTTTGTTTTCAGTGAATTCAAGAAGCTTTGAGTAAAGCTTCAAGGGGGGAAATATTAACTATACTCTCACATCTGAAGAAATACAAGAAACAGATGCGAGAATCAGAAAGGGATAAAATATGTTTAAATTGAAGGGGATAGAAATGCCTTTCTAGTGTCAGCAAGGGATTTAGTTGGGAGCTGAACCTGAATGTAGGATGCAACCACATCTATTTTGGATAGTGAGCTTTAAATGACCCAGATATCAAGACTGCAAGTGGCATCCCATTATGCTGATGCTTTGCCTGTTATTTGCTTGCACAGGTTCCTTATAACTTATGCAGACTTACGTGAAACACTCTTGGTCACATATTTTTACCTGGCCACAGAATGCAAATCCTTTGATGGTTCTTGTGGGATGAGAATACTTAGAAGATGGGGTTTATATTTTCTTAATCTTTTCCTTTCTAGACTAAATCTATTTTCAATATTTTCCCTAATATTGTTTCATTCAATGTATCTTTTTATGCCTCTTCTTTTTTTGACTCTAGTTAATTGGTGTACCTTGTTTTTATAGCAGGGTAGTCAAAACTGGACTACAACTGAGGCCTTTGTGTGTGCAGGATAAAGAATAATTACCTCTGTTATTTCCACAACCTCTTACATGTTAATGGCATCACATTTTTCAGCTGGATTTATTTTGTGATCCACTCTAGCTTCCCTTCCTCAATTGTTTTTTTTTAACTAGCATGTTGCCTACCTAGTTATTTCTGATTTTCTGTCCATGTGTTCAATGTCCTCTCTCAATTACAGAATCACAGAATCACAGAATGGTCAGGGTTGGAAGGGACCTCTGGAGATCATCTAGTCCACCCCCCCTGCCAGAGCAGGGTCACCTACAGCAGGCTTCACAGGATGACATCCAGGCGGGGTTTGAATGTCTCCAGTGTGGGAGATTCCACAACCTCTGTGGACAGCCTGTTCCAGGGCTCTGCCACTCTCAGGGCTCTGCACCCTCGAAGTCAAGAAGTTCCTCCTCATGTTTAGATTGAACTTCCTATGGTCAAGTTTGTGCCCATTACCTCTTGTTCTATCACTGGGCACCACTGAAAAAAAGACTGTTCCCATCTACCTGGCACCCTCCCTTTAAGTATTTATAAGTATTGATAAGATCCCCGCTCAGTCTTCTTTTCTCTAGACTAAAAAGACCCAGGTCCCTGAGCCTTTTTGTTGCCTCTTCCCCTCCCCCCCATTTTGTCGTGTTGCTTTTGGACTATTTCTCTGATTTGTCAGGATCCATTTGAACAGTAACTGCAGCCTCCAATGTACTTTCAGCTTTGTGTAACTTACAAATGGCGTGGGTAGTCTCTGTACTGTCTGTACTGTCATTCATGTATTTAATGAAAGTAAGGAGTAGAAGAGGGTACTGCAGAAACGTGTTACCAATTTGTGACAGAAATGTTGACAACTTCTCTTTGAGTATGTTTTATTCAATCAGTTGTGCATTTATCATAAAGTCATTTGTACAAGATAATATTTCCTTATTTGGCTTAGGAGAATGTCATGCAAATCAATGTCAAAAAAACTTACTAAACCAAATTGGAATATGTTACTTCTTTCAGTTTATCTAGCAGACCTTTCCAAAAGGAAAGGAGGTAAAATACATGTGTTTTTTACCTTCTCCTTGTTCTCCATTTGTTTCTTTATTGCTTATTTTTGCCATCTCTCTCTTTCTCTTCCTCCTTCTCAACCTCATAACCGAGTGGTTTTTGGTGAACTGGCTCAAACATAACTGATACAAAATGCAGCGAAGGAGAAAATGTGCACCATGACACAATGTAGCCCTTCCATAATGGGCAAGGGGAGATGGATTCAGCTGATTTGTTCAAAAATAACATTGAATTCAGAGGCAAAGTCTACCATCTTTAATCATAATACTCTCTACTTCAAATACTCCTGTTGACTTCAGGGAGATGTGTATCTTGGCATGGTTTTCAAGACCCTTGACCAAACTGTGATGCAAAGAATCCCAAGTAACTTACTTTTGTATTTGACCAGAGAAATGTGCCTGTGCAAGTGTTTAAAGGGAAAACAGACTAAAAAGACACTTTATGTAAAATGAGTGTTTCTTAATATTTAGGAATACTTGCTTTTGATTTTTGCATTACTGTATGGCATGTTTACATTTCATCCAGTATATCATGCTTAGTATTGATTCACCTGTCTCATAAAAGTTGTCTCATTCCTGTCTCATTCTCCCTGTCCATGACCAAAAGGCAAGGTGGCATGCAGTGAGATGAAGAGTGTCAAATGTTCACCTGATGCAGAAGAAATGCTTTCTGCAGAATGCAAGATGATTCTGTAGAAATTGGTGCCACAGAAGACAACAATGACATGGGGTGTTCTAGGTGATTTGACACACAGGTGAACAACAGATGATCTCTCACAGATGAGACAAACTTGCAATGAATGATGATTTTGAAAATGATCAGTTTTGAAAAAAAAAACCTACTTAATTTAATGTCTCAAGATTTGGAAAAAGGACTAGTCTGAGAATAAATTAAAAGGGCAGGCTCATGCTGACTATAGATTTTTCAAAGAGTAACTCTGGTTTAAATGGACTTTGCATCCAAGCTGGTATGACAATTCTTCTGCTTCAACGCCCCCACATTAAGGACTATGAAGAAAACTATTAGCAAAACCATAAATGCCTTATTTTCCCTCCAGTGTACAAAAATAGTAGCATAGAACCAAACGGGTTTGCATGGCTTAGGTTAAGCCAGTCATCTGAGCTGCAGGCTTTGTTATTTCCTTGCAAATAGCAATGGTAGCTACTGGCTCTGTGCTGGACGAACATGTGTGTGGTTGCAGCCCCAGCACCTCTGCCTAGCTGGAGCAGCTGCACAGGCTATTGGAGCAGCTGCATGTGATTCCTGAATAGGAATCCTGCTCCCTGCTTTCTTGGAGGCAAATTGCCAAACAGTTCAAAACTGATCAACAGGTCGTCAGATAAACTGGGTATAATACATGATGATTAGCTCCCTTCATCCTCAGAAATTTGCAAGAAGAAAAAGAGTAAGAGAACAGTTCAATAAATCAAGACGTGTGACTTCTCTGAGGTTTAAGTGGTACAACTAATATCACATTATGGCTTGGTCTTTATTGATAAAGGAACTTTTTAAAATTTCCAAAGTTATCAGTGATTCAGACATTGTGGAGAGGAAAAGGCCAAAGTATTGTCCCACATTTTGACACACATGTATTTTAAAACAGGTTCTAAGTAAGACTTTTGCAGATTTGCTTTCTGTGAATAAACCTTATTTTCTACATGGCAATAACAGAAATGAACTCAAGGGAAATTACTCACATATGTCAAGAAAGTAATGTGCCCCTTCACTTTCAAAGGGTTGGCATCAGTGTAAATTATTGCTTACAGGTGTTAAGTAACCTCTTTGATGATTATTTTTATTGGCTGACTCACATTTCTTAGGCAGATAAAAAGCTACTGTAACAGAGCAGTTATTTAATTAAAAAGAACTAAGGATTTTCACAGTAAAGAAGTGGGTGTGGATGGATGATTTTTGTTGAATGCACTTGGGCCAAGACTGAAAATATTTTGCCAGGTATTCTTTTTACCTTTCACTTACACATTGCTATTTGTATCACGTGCCTGACTCTTCATTTTGTTTAAATAAAGACTGTTACACTGACTTTTTTTGTCATTTGGTTAACATAAATAGTGATATTTAGAAATTGTGTAGGTACTTTCTTATGATTTTAAATCCTTCATGCAACACAGACCTTCAGACTTACTGGTCTGAATCACGTCCTAGATACTTTGCTTTCCGCAAGTTCAATGGAAATGAAACTTCAGTCAAATGTAATCCACATGGACAAATTCCAAGAAGACTCTTGCTGCTGTATTCTCAAAGTGATCATCAAAAAGGCCCAATTTAAATAACTTCCTTCTCCTCCAAGTCCAAAATTTGTTAACACATTTGACAGTGCAAAAGTTAATTCTGTCTTGTTTAAATACCAGTAATTTCCCATTGAATTAATTGTTTTTCATTGTAGTGAAGAGAAGACAGATGAGAAAATTACTTTATGAATTTCATACCTCCAAAATATATTTGCAACAACGCCTGTGATTCTTTGCAAGAAACTTTACTATAGAAAACTATAACAAAATTGTATTTTTCTCTCCCCTTCTCTAAGTCAATATCCTCCTTCCCCCCAAAAAGGAACATATAAAGTCCTGCTGCTGGTTTGCGCTGCAATAAAGCACCCAGACACATAGTTTTATCAACTGCTAGTATGCCTTTAACAAATCACAATTAAATATTAACAGCCCATGGAGCAGCATGGAAGGCTCTGCAATCCTTTGAAGGCATATTTGCCAATTAAACAAAGTCTGACATTAGAGTAAAGGTGGCAAGGATCCAAACCAGAGAAATGAAAGTCAACCACTTCAGTGGCATTCATTAGCTCAACAGACATTCTTTGTGTGGCCTGTTTCTTTAGTACTGCCAAATCCACACCCTGTTCAGGAACTTACCCAGGCTCAGATAAGCTTATTATGGAAATAACACTTTGTCACCCTTTACAACTTGCTTCTTGTTAAATTATCTTTTATCTTCTTTGTAGTATTTGTCACCTCTCCTTGGGTGCCCCTTGTGTGGTCAAATGGTATTGTGTTTGATTTGGAATAATCAGGTTCCAAAGGTTAATTGAAGTTAATAGGACTATATTTGAAAGATTCTCTCTTCTATATCATCATAGAGGAGTGGTTATGGAGAGACATTTGTGCATATATACCATGTTGTTTTGTTTGGCAATGTGTGAATGTTTAGGTGCTTGTTTGGGTCATCTTGTAATGGGCACCGATGGGGGTGCAAAGGGAAATTTGAATGGGAACTCTCTAGCCTTTATGTGGCCTTCCCAAATTTGTGTTGCAACTGCAAACCCCACGCTGAAATAGCAGAAATGATTAGTGCTTCCTCTGTGTACTGAGAACATCGGAGGGAAAGAAGGAGTTCTTTCACCATTCCTTTTCTGCTAGCTGAGAGAAAAACCAGTAAACCCTAGTGTCAGATGCTGAGCACCCTGGAGTAAGAAGCTGTGCCAGCCTGAACATGCATCACCTATGAAACCTGTAGACAAGCTTGTGTCCCCTTTCCTTCATTCTGAAGCTCCAGAGGTACCTCACTAAAGGACTCTTCTTCAAAGACTTGGTCTAGCCACTATCTGTGCCTGCAAGAATAACCACACAAAGAAAGTGATTTCTGCTTTTATGCCTTGAAGAAATAAAGATGTAACATGAAAGAGTGGAACTCAGTCTCCTCAGAAACAGTTCAAAGCGATAAAAGCAAAAATAAATATTAGGGTCCCCACTGGGAAAAGCTAAGGCATGGCAGGGAGTAGGAAGAGGGATGGTGTTAGGATGGAGAAAAAAAAGAGGAGAACTGGCCTTGTTGCTCCTACCAGAAGATACAGAAGCAGCACATATGAAGACCTTCTCCTGAAGTGGTCCTAATTCTGTGGCAACAGCTAACTTTGCACAAACCCTGGCCCCAGCTTCAGCAGACACCAGGAGACCTGCCCTATGACTGTGTCTGGCAGAGCAGGCGCAGCGCTATTGCTGCATTTCTGCGTATTTTGCCTATGCACATCCCTGCCCATTTGAGATCCACATTTCAATACAGGGTTTTCTAACCTTGCTGTGCTACACACACGTCTTTGATGAAGTCCTCAGCTCTGCAGTTAAATACCTTTTTTGTGTTTTTTTTTTTTTTTTTCTGGGTTGATACACTGCATTTCATTTCACTCATCCTCCCACACAGATACAGGGAAACAAGATATCCATCAGTAAGTAACTACAAAAGGTGGAGAGCCAAGTGAAGAGAGAGAAGTAATTTCTTAGGCAGATACTTACTTAAATGACCATCATATTTTGAATGGTTCTTTGTATTTGCCATATTTAAGCTGATGCCCTAGTATATGTTATTATAATATGTATCTGTTGGTTCCCAGGATTTATAATGACATGAAACCTTACTGGCACGTAAATTATTTTAGAGATTTTTTTTTTCTATATTCTATATTCATTCATTTATATACATCATGAATATTTACTGTAGTCACATGAACTATATTTTCTGCAGACACATACAAATGTAGCTTTCACTGAAGCAAGAAAGAACAAGAATATCTTAAAGTTGTACGGTTCTGCTTAGAGCTCATAGGCAACACTGAAATGTCTCATTCAACAATATTACCGCTCATATCTCACATATTACATCAGTTTCTCTTTCACCGTTTTTTAAAAAAAGCACTATTTAGCATTCCATAGACTGGAAAATTCCTCACCCAAAGTTATAGGAGTATTCTCCTGCCTGAGACAGATGTGAGAGAGAGGGAATCAAAAAATAAGCTTTCTTTGTGAACATCAGGAAGAAAACAACTTTTTTTCCTTGCTTGAGTAGTGCAGGCTTCCTCCGAGGTTGCCGAACCAGTGTCTCAGCAGGTGTCTATCTGCCTCGAAGTTGCTGGCACTGTGCAGATTTGCAACAGCGAAGGGTTTTGCTTCTAATCTGCTGATTTTGACATCACCCTTACTGCTGATTTAATGAGCCCAGTGTCATAAATAGGATTACAGATCCCAGACGTCTAATTCTCAACTCCTGAATACACTGAAGAGTAACAGTAACTATGGTAAATAATTACCTCAAATCAAATCAAAATTACGGTTTTAAAATTTGAATGCTGGAAATGTTTGCTCTGTGATCTGTACAGGGCGAGTCACTTGTCTTTATCTAGCTCCCAAAGGAACAAGATGGCACCCGACAAACAAATGTCAACATCACAAATAGCACCTTTGTCGGAGGCAGCACTGAAATCAGCTGGAACCAGCTGAAACCAACAGTTTTGCTGTGGGAACACGGCTGAACTGTGACTGTTCTGTTCCCTCAATAGCTTTTTTTTTTTTATTTTGGACTTGGGTAAAATCAGGATCTAATTCTCAAAGTACAGCTGTACCATACAGTTCTCACAGAGTATGATGGGAATTAAATGCTATTGCTAAATGCTTCAGGAAGCAAATCTTTCTCAGGAGAGTTAAAGCTTGTTGTATGGTTGCTTTAAGGCTCTAATTTTCAGATACTGCCTGATTGCCAGGGTGCCCACATGGGATATCTGGTCACCTGGATAATTGTAATAATAATAATTTTATGTCACTATTCACAGGTAGATTTTAAATTGTGGTTTGTAAAGGAACATATTTTATAGAAGTGGAGAGACAGTGAAGTCATTTGCTGGCAACGTGAGGAGGTTAGCAGAAGACCAAAGGATGAGACTCAAACCTCCTTTCTCTTATCTGGTATCTTCAATCACATTGTCTCTTACAATCATCAGCTGATTTTCAGCTGTTCTAAGTTGGTCTGACATTAGTGACTGCAATCTGCTTTGGGATACATGCATGCAAATTGTTCAGGGTGTTTTCTAGTGTTCATCAGCAACGCTAAATAAATGACATTTCTAGATGTGATTACGTCTGTCTCTCCCCAGATACTGATGTGCATATGCAAAATAGATGCAGCTATATATTTTAGTGAGCACAAACAAGCAGTCATGAGTACACAAAAACACTTCCTCTCTCACACAGATATGCATACACATATACCACTTGTGGAAGATAAAAATAAGTATGCCATAGGGAGACTCTTTAGATGGGCATGTATTGTGCTTCCCTTATCAACTTGATGAATTTGATTATAATTTGTGCAGTACTACAGAACTGTTTTCTAAATGAGATTTAATGCCGTAAAGATACCTATAGAGATTCTGTGCAAGACCAGTTTCCTATGCAGAACAGCAGAGTTAAACCAAAGAAGGCAGGAAGTTGTCCGGCAGGAGAGGGAAAAATGCACAGTTAAGCAAAAGACTTGAAAAATTAGGCAGCAAAGGAAAGAGCAAATTGAAAGCTGCTTAGATTTACTGTATCTGTAATGTGCGTTCTGCTTATTTACATAAGGTCTATGTGATTATCTTCTCTGCTGTTCAGTAAGAATAGTCCTTACTGTAGTATCTGCCGCAGCACATGGTACTTTTGTTATCTCGGATATGCAGCCCTCTTATTAAAGAGACACACTAACCAATATGTAACTTGAACTTTTGACCGTTCACAATGTTTGGAGATGAAGAATTTATTCCACCACCAGCAGACGCAAAGGGCCAAGTTTGTATTCCTGAGTGTGCAGATTACTCTGTTTTTATTTTAGGTTTTGCAAAATTTTTGTTGGTTCTTTTTTCTTGTTGTCTGTTTGCTTGTTTGAAAATACAATTTATCCATTCTGGACTTTATTTTAATGTAGCTCTGAGACCAAATATTGCACTCTACTTGTGATTGCATACTTGTGAAACCAAATTTTTTTTTTTTTTCATTAAAATGCTGGACTCTCTTCCGAGCCTTAGTTTCCCTCAAAGGTTCTTTATGTACCCCGCATGCATAAATCTCTGCCTTAAATATTCTCCAACTATCAACCTTCAAGATTCATTTGCTAAGGAAGAAGCTGTCTACTTTGCCCTCTTTCTGTTTTACTGGTAGATGGGAAGTATATCTACTTGTTCGTGTGTATCAGGGTGTGTGTAGGCGCCTCAGAAATCCCATTAATATAGTATCTGCTATTTCATTCATGTACAGGAAATCCAGCACCATACTCTAACTTCTAGCCTTGAGAGCAATAGCTCTTTGCTGACCCATCTTTCATTTTACTCATGGCCAGCTCTGCCCAGTGCTGTAGACAGAAGAAGACAGGAGCCAGGGTCTCTGGAGCAGTGGTCTAACACAGCACTGTGTCAGTTCTGGGCCAAATAAAAATGTATTTATAGTTCCATTGAAGTCTTATTTTTATGCCTATGTTACTTTGGGGCTGTCAAGTTCTTGCTGGTCCTTTACAGAAACATCAAATTGACTTCAGGTAAATGGCTTCACCCCAAAGTAAAGCAAAATATCTTTCAGATATTGGGTTCTTCCTCGTTCATTCTTTCTGAGTTTTACCATAGGTACGAATGTGTAGTGCGACATGACTCATATGAGCGCTTATAAATAAAACATGGAATTTTGACTGGTAAGGTTGATTTATAGTTTTCAGTTTTCTGTTGATCTCATTTTTTGAGAATTTTTTTAAACAGGACAAAACTGGAGTCAGATGAAAAACAATTATTTCATAGTCCAACAAATAAAATTATGTTCTTTTATTTGGCAAGACAACTTAGAAAGAAGAGGTAGGCTTCTTAGTAGTGATTCAACCCCTTTACTGTTTCTCTCTGGTCCCTTTTTAATTACCATTCAGTTCAGGGTACTTTAAATACCCATTTTTTTAACATTTCAAAATCTTGGTGTATCTGGACCTCTAGGGAGGAATCAGTGAAATGTTATTTTTCTAGTAATTTAACCAGCTAAATGCCAAATACAAGTACAGGGATTGAGATTAAACTAGGAAATGTGAGCAATTGCTCCAGAGGTAAAATCTTTTAAGTCAAACTGATTTTCCAGTCACTAAAGTAAAGACAAGGGTATGTGATATTGCTTCAAGATCAGGAACTAGTGAAAAGCAACAGGGAAACATTTTCCTGGATAAGATTTTTGTGAGTTTTTTTTTCTTTTAAATATTTACAAGTTCTCTAAATGGATGAAGAAGTTCCTATTAAAAATCAAATCCTTGACATAATTAGCAGATATTTGCTCCCATAGAATCTCACTTTAAAAAGTGACCTAAAAAGGTGCAGATGTTTGTTATTTTTTTCCTAATTAACATCTGATTAAACACTGGTTATTGCGGCTAGGCACTAGTTCCCAAATCAGGGCTCTACCTAACCATCTGGTCTGTATCATAGTCACTATGCTTCACCCAAACTTTCTTTGTGCAACAACACATACATGTAGAATTTTGCTTTGAGAAGTAGAACTGTATGGCAGTAGTCTGCACTCATTCAATTGCCATCAACTTTTACTCATAGAAAGGAGAGTGAGTGTGTGCCCTTCTACATGTGTTAAAAATAACACGCACATTTTTTGCTGGGAACAGCAGCATCGTATGCTTCTAGGTGTGTACTCAGTTACAGATTCATATAGAGAAAGCAGTGCCTTCTCTTTCAAATCATTTGTGCTTTGTTTATTCAAATTGGCTTTTTAATTTCTTTTTTTAAGTTTTGCATAGTTATCACTTGAAATATAGAGGAATTGTGACTCAGGCCTGATAAGGGAATAAATAAAAGACTCCAACACATCCTGTGGTGGCAGAAGACTCTAAAGCTGTTTTAAGGATTTCTTCTTGGCAAAGCAATTTGCATGGATATTTTAGAACAACAACAAAAAAAAAAGTTAGTCTTAAACCATCTTAAGACCTTCATGCTGCATTAGATGAAGGAATTTTGAATTCAGCAGTGACAGAGAATTATTAATGGGTTATCTGTCCTTCCATCATAAACGAGAGCTCTTTGTACTGTCTCTCAGATTGCTCTACGTGGGAGAACATTCACACTTTCGTGATTTCTTCTTGTATCTTTCCCTTCCTAGAATGACAGAACCATGCTGGTGAAAAGCTACTGAGGCACTAGAAATTAGTCGGTCCATTGTTTGAATATAAGTTTAGATAAAACAGAGCATGATATTGTTTAGTAGTTAGGTGCAGGAAATATTTTATCAACTGTGCAAGGAAAAAGGAAAGATTTTACCAGGAAAGATAGTAGAGTAACTTCTATCTTATATATGACAAAGCAGTGCTGGGATAACCCTGGGAGATGTGAAGCATTGCAAAACCACTCAAGTGTAAGTACTGAAAAGATGCATTTGAGAGCTCTCAGTTATGAGGTCATTGATAACTCAAAATGAAGAACTCATAAGTTAGAGTAAATGTTTACTCTTTAACCAGCCTGTACCAGGGCTGGTCTTCAGACCATGTGTCTGCCCACATAGGTATTGTTAAAGTACCTTTTCCTCCTGGTGGCCATCTTCATGCTCTCTGTTGGGGGCTAAATCTACACCTTTCTTCTGGTATCAAACACAATAGGAAAATTAACCAGACTAATATCAGCTAAGAATGGTCAGATAACACTATCCAAGAAATTAAGAAAAAGATTGATTTCTTCAATCCTGTCCATGTCTGACCAGGCAAGTTTTCCTATTTTGAATCAAGTTCAGTCTCAGACTTCACTCCTGGTAGCGCCCTTACAACCAACCTCCCTCCAGAACCTAAAGGCTTGGGTGACCTGAGAGCTGCTTGGCACGTGATGGGAGTAACGCCACCGGGTAGTCAGTTGGCCACAAGCCTCCAGCTTTTGTTCTTGATTAATGAAAACATTCTTGGCAAATGCTTTTGCTTTAGTTCATCTTGCACTGCTCCAAGAATTCCAGTTCAAGTGGCACAATATGAATGCCTGCAGCCATTGCTCTTAATCATGGCCCTGCTTCCAAAAAACAACAAAAAAAGAGCCAAAGTCCTATTCTGTTATTCCTGGCTGGAGTGCACTGTTGGCCAGCAAGCTTTGAGCACTTCTATTTCTTCAGAAAAATGTATCAAACTACTCAATGAGTGCACTCTGAAGCATTGGGTTTTGTTGGTTTGGATTTTTTTAAGCAGGAGAAGCAGTACTATTTTCAGCGGAGGCTATTCCAGCAGAAAGGACAGTCTGGCCAACAGTGTTTTCTTACAGTTTCTGTGACTGACCTTGTTCTAACTAGTGTGAGCAAGGGCGACTCTGGATTGGCAGTGAGAAGAGTTGGTTTTTCTTCAAAACTTTCTTTCTAACCCACAGTGTAAAAAGCTCCCTGTTCTGTTCCTTCATTGCCTCAGTTTACTTCAACTATAAAATGGAAGTGATAATTTCTGTTGTAAAATACTTACGTCTGTGGATGGAAAGCATTACAGAAGAACTAATTACTGTTATGCTTAAACATTCCAGTGTTGCGATTAAGTGATTTTTATGCCTCGATAATTATATTTCACTAGGGAAAAGTGGGCAACCATCCATCAAACTTCCTAGCTGTGACTGAAATTCTAAGATGACAGAAATTTTGTGGTACAGTCATTGATAACCATGGTTATGAATAGCTCTGAAACAAAGCTGTGAAAGAATTCACAGCCTCTTCAGATTGACATTATTTATAGCACACCCCAGGATGAGGTAAATTTAAGTCACGTACAGCTTGTTTAAAAGCAAAGTAAAATTTTATCAGTCTCCTGAATGCTAACAGATGAAAGACTGTGTTCAAATCTTTAGGCCTTATATAGTAGATAACATAGCAAGAGCTAATTAGTGCTGCTGGCACTCGGTGTTGAAGTTAACATGAAATAAAACTGTTTTACAAAATTGTTATTTATTGTTTTGTACAGATGGATTTGATTTGTAGTTTGGAAGTTTCACAAAGCTCTAGTACTCAGAGGAAAGTACAAGGAGTAGAATAAATAAAAAAAGTAATAGGTAGATAGCATGGTTTTAGAAATAGTTCTACTTCAGACAGCTTCACTGTAAGTACAGCTTCTGAAGTCCTTATTTGGCATTCCTTCTTACTAAACCAATGTTGAGCAACAACCACACGATTTTACTGGTAATTAGGTAAGAACAGTTTTTTCCAGGCTTACACAGAACAAAGCCTCATTTTATAACTTCTTCTTTTCATGCCACTGGGATTTTTGAAGAGCGAAGATCTCAGTAAGCCAGGAGTTACAAGATGCTGGCCAAGGAGTAGCCGTATCTTGATCTGACTACAATATGGCTAAAACAGACATTATGTCCCAGCACTCCAACTTCCATACATGCATATGTACGCTGTTGTCCCTTACTGTGGCATGACAATAGCAGAGCTCTGATCTCATCCAGAAAGCCCTTTTGTTAATCTTGATTTTCTTGTGGCAGAATAACACCTTTGAAAGTCTTTTTGGCAGAAAGTAGAGTATGCTTTAGTTCCCAGGAGGACAGATGCAAAAGCCAGATCAACCGCTGATGATAGCAGCAGTTAAACCAGGTATTTCATATTGGTGTGAAGGAGACCGGTAGAAAGACAAAACACTGTTCTTGCAAACCAATGCCAGTGCAATGTGGAGCGCAGCTGACCAGTATGATTAAATTCACAATGAAGGAGTCCTAAAATATATTGCATAACCTTTTGCAAATGTACAGAATTGTAGCTTTCTGTGCAATAAGTGATGAATGACTCAGGCCTGGACTTAGCTATTGTAACACAAAGCACTACTGCTGAAAACTTGGGAAACCTCTACTCCAGTGGTGTTGAAATTACTGCATAAAGCATATAAGTTGAAGAGATAGACCTGGATGTCTAAAAATGAGATCCACCATGCCTAGCACACAAAATGGAGACGAGCAATAGCTCGTAAACAGAAAATGCCTGAGAGAAAAGAACTGTTTATTCACCTTTTCTCCCCACCTTGCCCACTGGCAGCTCTGTGGTAGGTGCTTGTGTGAAATGAGGAGTCAGAGCCAAAAGCTGTTTCCAGATTCCAGGCACCAACTTCATACATTTCCATAGAAATTACTGGCTCACTTTCTTTCAAAATAGGCAATCAGTTCATCCTACTCTTTCCAAATTAATCTAATGGTTAAAACATTTACCTCCTCAGCCTGAAGCATTCAGAGCTGCAGCTCCTGCTCCCCTACCCAGCACATCATGGGTAAGCACTGGGGTGAAAGGAGCTGTGTTTGCCACTTCTCCTGTTTCTGGGCCACTCTGCATCATGGGAAAGAAAGCCCCATGGTTGGAGCTGCTTCTATAAGTTCACAAATAGAGGACAAGATATGAGCAGAGTTAAAA
Source organism: Ibidorhyncha struthersii (assembly GCA_013398815.1). Classification (NCBI taxonomy): domain Eukaryota; kingdom Metazoa; phylum Chordata; class Aves; order Charadriiformes; family Charadriidae; genus Ibidorhyncha; species Ibidorhyncha struthersii. The sequence goes on along the minus strand of VZSZ01003305.1, from coordinate 313,449 downwards.
GCCCAGGGTTTCCTTCTTCTCAGTAATGCCCTGTCCACAACCTTTAGCCTCTGTTATGTATCAAAGCCCTGTCTGGTTCACGTGGGCTATTAATACGGGAAGCCTGTAACTTTTAAGCATTAACTTAGGTGAACTAAGATATTTTATTGCTATCCTTTATGTGTGAGCATTTGTCATGCCATACCTCTGACTAACTTTAACAAGAGTTGAGGGATTCACATTGAGAGAAGAATTAAACTTTTTCCACTGAATGACATCAATGCAGCCCTTGGCACATTTTCACAAATCACTTTTCTGTGCTACATAGTAGTACTGTATGGAGAAATAAGGGCAAGCTTTACTCCTGGAGTTCAGCTGGCTGCCCTCAAGACTCCTTGGAAATGAGCTGGGTAATCCATCTCAAGAAAGCGTGCATGAAATGATAGCTGCCACAGGCAGTGAACTTATAAATGTTATTTATTTCTCTCATAATAACACTAGTTGATTGGGAGGGGGGGAACCCACAACTGAAAAAAACCCAGCCCTATACAATAAAAGGCTCACATTGTGCGTTACTGTAATTTCATTTAACATCTAGACACCCGTATGCATTTACTGTTTTGCTGGGAGGGTTTAAATACCCTGAGCTAATTATAGGACAATATTTTCCAAGTTATAAGGGTTAAATTGAAAGCACTGCTAATGATATGCTATTTCTGACTATTAAACTGAAAGAAGAAGAGTATATTTAATTATAAACTATGTAAAAAAAAGCATAATCATCGTGTAATGTAACAGCTCTCATCTGGATTATTATTTTTGTGCACATTTATAAACACAGCCTGGCATGTTACTGAATTGTTCAACATTCGTGTGAATGTAACTATTCTACAGAATAACAATATTGACATCATGGGTTAGTCTTCTTTTTATTTTACCAAGCATATTTCATATCTACTAAACATATTTTGCCCTTTTATCAAAAATAGAAATAACAAAATGTGAAGGAGGTGGGAAAGACAGGAGGAACTATTAATCCTACTTGCCTATACCTCTGTCTGTTTTCAGGTGGCCATTTAAAATACTAATTCATTTCACTTAAAAGAGCTATGAAGTGTACTTCAACTAGCAATTCTTAGCAACCTACGGGATTAACTAAAAGGCAAATTGTGTTTTTTTCCTCATTCTAACTCAGTTACAAAACCATTTATAGTACAGGTTGCTCTTCCAGAATGACTCGTTCAGTAAAACTCACATTTCTAAAAAACTGAGATGTAAACAATATTGAGAACTAATTACTGAAAATATGTCAAGAGTTGCTTGAGTTTCATTTTCTGGAAAGCTTTTAGTCCTCTTTTTCATAGCAGACATGTGAATTTTGTTAATTCTTTGCCTTCCTTCAGCTGGCAAGGGCTGCTGGGAGTCATCAGGTGGCACTGGCTGTACCTGCTGCAAGGATACTGTGCATGGAAAGGTTAGCTGTGGTTGAGTTATGAGGCAACTGAGATGAGCCATGGAAGGGAAGAAGGTGGAAGGTGATCTCTGTAGTTTGGCTGACATGCAGGTACCATGTGGTTAAAGGAGAGACATGACTATCTTGAAAGTTTCAAAGCCACTGTGTAGGGTCTCTGGCAGATTGCTGGGAACTTTTTGCTGTGACAGCTGTCAGCATATAAGTTGGAGGTGTTTATGCCTATGGGTTTAAGGACTAGTTTGTGAAGTTAATTGCATACCTAATAGAGGCCTTTCTTGAACTTTTTGAACACACTGAACTTCTGTAAAGTAAGCAAAGCTTTTGACCGGAGGGAAGCTGTACACATCTCACAGTACATCAAAGAGAGAGTAAAGTATATATATTATGGCTGTACTGGGGCATTACATATCACTTCAAGAAGGTGAAGTGTCTTAACTCTTTATGTCCTGGATTTAGAAACTGAAGTTTTACTAAACTAGATGTTTTGAAAAGTCACAAATAATTACCAGCTGTCATTAGCTCCCTGTTAACAACTTTTTTGTGATAGAATTTCATAGAATCATAGAATAGAATCATAGAATGGTTAAGGTTGGAAGGGACCTTTAAGATCATCGAGGCCAACCATTAACCTAACCTGACAAAACCACTTCTAAACCATATCCCCAGGTACCACGTCTACCCTTTTTTTAAACACCTCCAGGGATGGCAAATCCACCACCTCCCTGGGCAGCCTATTCCAATGCTAGATAACCCTTTCAGTGAAAAAAAAAATCCTAATATCTAACCTAAACCTCCCCTGGCTTAACTTGAACCCATTTCCTCTCGTCCTATCACTTGTCACTAGGGAGAAGAGGTCAGTCCCCATCTCTCTACAACCTCCTTTCAGGCAGTTGTAGAGAGTGATAAGGTCTCCCCTCAGCCTCCTCTTCTCCAGGCTAAACAGCCCCAGTTCCCTCAGCTGTTCCTCATAAGACTTGTCCCCCAGACCCCTCACCAGTTTTGTTGCCCTTCTCTGGACACGCTCCAGCACCTCAATGTCTTTCTTGTAGTGAGGGGCCCAAAACTGAACACAGTACTCGAGGTGGGGTCTCACCAGTGCCGAGTACGGGGAATGATCGCTTCCCGAGTCCTGCTCACCACGCTATTCCTGATACAGGCCAGGATGCCATTGGCCTTCTTGGCCACCTGGGCACACTGCCGGCTCCTATTCAGCCGGCTGTCCACCAACACCCCCAGGTCCTTCTCCGCCGGGCAGCAATTTCCTTGGCTTTATAATAGAAAGAGAACGTGAATATAAAAAGCAATTGTTTATAGTTATCTCATGGGCCTACAACTTGAACCTCTATTCTGACCAGGTATAAACAGAAGAAACTGTTCATCTTATTGGAGCAGAACAGAGATAAGGGTCATAATTTCATAGTTGTAGTTGTTCACATACATGCTGCAAGGAACTATAAACAGTTGTGACTGTTGCATTATCTGGAGGTTGAGCACGTGAAAGAGAGCTGATGTGTTTCTGTCCTTCTGTCTTCCACCATCTCCTAAAACATACAGGTCCACATCTTCCTATCACTATTTCCCAGATGAATTGCACTGAATTCTTCTCTTGTTAAGTCACTAATTACCATTTTAGAAGCTACTGGAACACAAGACCTTGCTCCTTCATGTCTGAGTGTCTCTCATGCTGTCCACATCTGTCACTTGCAGCAGCTGACTACTGACTGGTCACTTGAAGGTGGGATAACTCTATGATCTTCTTGTCTGAACTTGAATATTAAGAAAGGAAAAATTCTCCCTAAAGAGCCTACCCTATGAACAGGAACATGAGGAAGTGCTACTGTAGATTAGCAAGCCTACACGTTCATGTGGGGAGACTGGAAGAAGAGTTAGCTCTCACTAGATTCAGTTCAGGCTTTCCAGATCCTACTTTATGCAAGCAAAAAGGAGGATGCCTAGGATTTCCTTGTGGCTACATCCTTTGGGAAAAAAAAAAAAAAAAAAGATTTTTTCTTGTGGAAGAACAAGAAATAGAAGAAGTTGCACAGGACTACTCTGCTTTTAATTACATGGGAAAGGAGAATACATGGTTAGTATTTCTATTCACAGTCCTTTTACCTATACTATTACCCACCTATGTCATTTGTTTTAGTGCTCCTTACCTTGTTTTTTCATTTCTCCCAATTTGTTTCTGCTGTCTGAACAGTCTCGCGTCTTCTTGCATATTTCCCCTCTAACCTAGCCCATAGGTTCACATCCTTTTGTGTGATCCCCATTTTGAAAGCATTTGCATGGGGATTGTAGTTTCTTTTTGAACATAATTTGAGCAGTTTTATGCTATACAGTACATTTCCCCATGAGGGAAAGCTAAAAAAAAACCCCAAACCAACAACAACAAAAAACATGCTTTGCTGGAGGCACAGAATATGTCTACATTGAACAAGTGGTATGACCAAACCTAATAGATGTTTGTCTGTGGAGCAAAACAGTACCAAGGACCTGATGCCAGCAGTGAATGTATTTCAAGCCTTTTACTTTGGACTAGTTCTAGTCTGACTGTGCACTTAAATACTCGTTAGCTGTTGAAGTGCACTGCATGTATTCCTGAAGTACATCTTCCAGTTTAGTTTCATCCAAAAAGAGTACAGTTTGCACACTCTGAGACCACCAGTAATGCAAACCAAAGCACAATAACGGGGAGGATGAGGAGGCCCACTTACTTACAAGCTAAAACACTAATGTAGCCACACCTATACTGAGGCAAGATCTTTCCGCTCCCTTCCCTCTTCTCCCCTAAATTCTGCTTTAGTATTCAAGTGAACAGCCTGCTCTGAATCAGTGAATATTCCATATTCCATTGGAATACCCAGCATTTAGGGAAAAGGATAGTACATACTTCTTTTGGCAACTATGTCTATGAAGGCTCAGTGTAATGTGTTGTTTTGCCTAGTCTTGTTCCTATATGGAAATGTGATTTTTTTTTGTTGTTGTTAATATCATTTTTAGTTTGGTTCACTTTTCAGTAAAATAGAGAAAAGTCATAGTCCTCTTAAAGCACTTCTCTGGAAATCATGGAACCATGTCCTTTTCCCCATGTGGTTAAACAAGTTGGTTAATTCACTTGTCTAAAGACATTAAAAATATTTATAAATTTAGATTCTATTTCAGTAATACTAAGATACATTGTTGATTACAAAGTCATAATTATTATGACTGGTCAGAAAAGATGCATGACATTTTGCAAAATATGTCATGCTTTTACATTTGTTATAATTGCATATTCCCCCAAATTTTGCATTCCCCTTGGAATTCTGACAGTTCCCTTCAGGTCTGACTTTCTCCCTACAGCCTTTTGACTGATATCACTGGCTGCAAATAAGACTTTCCAATGTGACAGATATGTTCCTGTGAAGACATGTGAACATTTTAAGATTTAAAAAAAAAAAAAAAAATTAAAAAATCAGAAACAGTAATAAATACAAGGGGATTCCTGGGACCACTGAACTTATTTCCTTGCTGCTGCAGGCAAGTATCTTAAGAATTACCTTTTTCCTAAACCAATTCAGTGTTGTTATATATGTAGTTCAGCTTTTTGTTCCATTACTGCCATTGGAAAACTGCTCCAGAATCTCACTTATTTCTGGGTGAACTAATTTCTAATCATTTATAACTAGTGGTTCTCATGACACACTGTTCTTCCCAACCTGATATTGAATGCTTGATATATTAATAGAAAACTTTGTTATTTTCTCACAGCCGTTCAGCCTTCATTTTGACAGAATAACACAGCAAACATCACCAAATGAGGAAAAAATTACTGTATCATTTTGTAAAACAGCACAAGTACTTACCTATCTTATCTGATTTAACTTAGGATTTCATTTACCTTTTTCACAGGAACAGCTTGTTGGTGATGTAATCCTTCTGTTAATAAATGCGTGTCTGAGTCTTTGTCCTCGGTCATTTCCAGGTCATTAATATCTGGCTTATAACAGAGAACCTTTTTATTAGTCCCTAAGATCAGTTGCAGCCTGGACTATTGAATTTAGTCTATTACTCTGGTCCTTGACACCATTCTGCTATTCATCATCCCTGGTACTAATCATTAACTCACCTGCTTCTTGGGCACTGAACCATTTGATGATGTTTTTTTCAGCACTACCCATTGCTATTTCTCTCTTTTAAACAATGTGTTTTATTTCTATAATCCCATATTGTCATCTTCTTTAATCTCCTACATGATTCTTTAGAAATTGCCTACAGGAGTAGAAATGTACATTTTTTTAATCCACTCAAAGATGTTTAACAAGCTAGGCAGGCTTGTTGATCTGCTTGAGGGTAGGATGGCTCTCCAGAGGGATCTGGACAGGCTGGACTGATGGGCTGAGGCCAATGGTATGAGGATCAACAAGGCCACGTGCCGGGTCCTGCACTTGGGTCACAACAACCCCATGCAGCGTCACAGGCTTGGGGCGGAGTGGCTCGAAAGCTGCCTGGAGGAGAAGGACCTGGGGGTGTTGGTGGACAGCCGGCTGAATAGGAGCCGGCAGTGTACCCAGGTGGCCAAGAAGGCCAACGGCATCCTGGCCTGTATCAGGAATAGCGTGGTGAGCAGGACACGGGAAGCGATCATCCCCCTGTACTCAGCACTGGTGAGGCCCCA
>VZSZ01003305.1:295149-307125 GCA_013398815.1 Ibidorhyncha struthersii | reverse complement strand
TGAAAGGGTTATCCAGCATTGGAATAGGCTGCCCAGGGAGGTGGTGGATTTGCCATCCCTGGAGTTGTTGAAAAAAAGGGTAGACGTGGTACCTGGGGATATGGTTTAGAAGTGGTTTTGTCAGGTTAGGTTAATGGTTGGCCTCGATGATCTTAAAGGTCCCTTCCAACCTTAACCATTCTATGATTCTATGACTCTATGATCTTTGTCGGCAACATGTACAATGGCATTGAGTGCATCCACAGCAAGTTTAATGATAACACCAAGCTGTGTGGAGTGGTCAACACGGTGGAGGGAAGGCATGCCATCCAGAGGGACCTGGACAAGCTTGAGAGGTGGGCCTTTGCAAACCTCATGAAGTTCACAAAGTCCAAGTGCAAGGTCTTGCACGCAAGTCGGGGCATTCCCATGTACAAATACAGGTTGGGTGGAGAATGGATTAAGAACAGCCCTGAGGAGAAGGACTTGGGGGTGTTGGTTGATGAGAAGCTCAACGTGACCCGCCAATGTGCCCTTGCAGCCCAGAAGGCCAACGCTGTCCTAGGCTGCATCAAAAGAAGTGTGGCCAGCAGGTCAAGGGAGGTGATTCTGCTGCTCTACTCCACTCTCGTGAGACCCCACCTGGAATATTGTGTCCAGTTCTGGAGCCCTCAACAAAAGAAGGACATGGACCTGTTGAAGCAGGTCCAGAGGAGGGCCACAAAAATAACCAGAGGGCTGGAGCACCTCTCCTATGAAGATAGGCTAAGAGAGTTAAGGGTTTTGAGCCTAGAGAAGAGAAGGCTCTGGGGAGACCTTATAGCAGCCTTCCAGTACTTAAAAGGAGCCTACAGGAAAGATGGGGAGGGACTCTTTAAACTGAAAGAGGCTAGATTTAAGTAAGAAGAAATTCTTTCCTGTGAGGGTGGTGAGACACTGGAACATGTTGCCCAGGGAAGTTGTGAATGCCCCATCCCTGGAGGTGCTCAAGGCCAGGTTGGATGGGGCTTTGTGTAACTTGGTCTAGTGGAAGATGTCTGTGCCCATGTCAGGGGTGTTGGAACTAGATGATCTTTAAAGTCCCATCTAACCTAAAGCATTCTACTATTCTGTGATCACAGAAATCTATCAGAACAGTACAGCGTCGGCAAAACTTAGCAAATCCATGTTGCAGTTTATATGATTTTTCCATTTATCTTTAACTACAAACCTATCCAAACTATGTTCACGTTTAATCTTGTAGCTGCATACACAACTTTCCTCTACTTAAGTATTAGGTGCTAACATGCTGTTCTCCAGTCATCTCTGCTTATTCTTAAATATCTTCTGCGATTTGGTAAAGCTCAGGTTTAACAGCTTAGTTAGTCTTCCATACTTGGGCTAGTAGCTCTTCATAGATTTTGTACCTGTAATAGTGAGAATTCCCAAGTTTACACTACATTGAAGACTATAAGCTCATCAGCCCAACTGACTTTGTTAACTAGCGTCATGGTTTAACCCAGCAGGCAGCCAAATACCATGCAGCCACCATACTCACTCCACCTCCCCACCGGTGGGATGGGGGAGAGAATCAGGGAAAAAAAAGTAAAATTCATAGGTTGAGATAAAAGCAGTTTGATAGGACAGCGAAGGAAGATAAAATAATATAATAACAATGATAAAATAATATACAAACAAGTGATGCACAATACAGTTGCTCACCCCCGCTGACTGATGCCCAGCCATTCCCTGAGCAGTGATGACTCCCTCAAGACAACTCCCCCAGTGTATATACTGAGCATGCTGTCATATGGTGTGGAATACTCCTTTGGCCAGTTTGGGTTGGCTATGTTCCCTGCCAGTTTCTTGTGCACCTCCTCACTGACAGAGCATAGGAAGCTGAGAAGTCATCGACTTAGTATAAGCATTCCTGGGCAACAACTGAAAACATTAGTGTGTTATCAACGTTATTCTCATACTGAATCCAAAATGCAGCACTATACCAGCTACTAGGAAAAAAATAACTCTATCCCAGCCAAAACTAGAACTAGCTAACTTTATCTGTCCTTTTGAAGTTGAGAGCCCTAGTTATAACTGTACCCATGGGTATCTTTCCATTTCATTTAAATGAGTCAGACTAGGATTTGCTAATCTCCAATATTATTTTCTGTGAATATCTTTAAAGTTCATGAGCTTTCAAAAAGTAAATGTAAAATAATCTTCCTGTTAACTTTGTGTTTATTTGATTGTGTTTTTCTGTAAAGGAAAGGGCTAAGAAACAGTTGGGTCCTATCGTTATTAGCACCATTTGTCTTCCTCACTATACTGGGAAAGAGGAGTCATTAATGTTACAATGCCAAATAGTATTTAATGACTTTATACATTATTTAAGTTCATCATTAGATTTAGAGGCACAGAACTTGTGCTACAGCTCTCTCCAGGAATGACGCTGACACAGGCAGGCTTTATTGCCTTCTCAGTGTATGTGGTTATATTCATATTTCATTAGTCTACTTTAAAGTCAATGTAAGAATTTGAATATGTTGATCTACCAATTCTTGCTTTAGTTATAGCTTTCCTGAGCAACACATACCCTTAAATACCTGTTTCACGCATGTTTCCTATTTAACAATGTCTTTCTTATCCTGTAATATTTGCTGTCAGTTCTTTTTCAGTATTTCAAGTTTCTCCACTGGATTCTACGAACTTTTATATTATTTCCTACTGATGACACCAGTTTCTCAGGTAGATGAGATATAAGTTCTTTTACAAATTATACTGCCTCAAATGAGTACTTTTCCAGCATTATTAATAGTGTTACTTGGTGAGATTTTTTCCACTTGATATCTGTCCCCTACCTCCTGGCATTCCTTTCAAGAAAGCCTTAAGACTGACCAGCCCCATTGGATAAATTAATGGAAAACTCATTGAGATACAGTTTCTAATCTATTTGAAAAACAGGCAGACAGAGTATATGACAGGGAAGCTATAGAAAGTTGTAGTTCTTAATTTGAAGTAATCCAAGCCCAAGGCAAAGCCTGAAGCTGCCTAAATATCCGCAAGGGTCCTGAGGTGTGCTGAACAGAGTCCTCGCACCTGGTCTGCAAGCTGTGGAAGGGGCCTGGAGGAGGATTATCTGCCTGGAGGAGAACGGTGTTCCCCATGCCAGATGACCACCCTGAACAGAGGGACTTCTCCACTGGCAATCTTACTGGCCTGAAGATGCAGTTCCTGCTCAGCAGTGTTTGGTGACCTTAGTGGATCAGAGGCTCTGGACATACAAGATACCTGATATAAATGGGTTGCTTGCTGCATACTGTACTTCAGCACACATGTTCTAAAATATAACACACACAACAATGTTAGAGAATAAAAATTACATCAAATGCTAGAGGCACAATCTGCACTGCAACCAGTCCAATGCCCAGAGTATGGGTAGATATATTAACTTTTTCATCTGCTTTACTCAGTGGTAAAATACAAGTAGCTACTATGGCAACATCACATGGTACATTTGTTATCGCTGAATGAGAATGTGTTGAAGGAAGTAGCAGATCAGTATGCCATGTGTGCTTTCATTTTCTGGAATGTTTTCAAGGGAAAACATCTGTTCAGATATTTTTCCCGGGATTATGGCTTTAGATAAAAAAAATGTGAAGAGGAAGGGATGCAATTCTCTCTTTCTCTGTGCTCTTTTCTCTTCTCCTATAAAACTAGATTTTTTTTTCTAAGAAAGTGTAGCTCTTGTATCCTATACCGTGCTGTTTTCCCAGAGTGGACTCTACTGTTTGGATCTTTAGTAGTTTCTTTAAATGAATAAAAAGCTAAATATTCCTTTGAACACTTATGTAGGGATATTGTGGGTAGGTGGGAATAGAAGGTATGTCTGGGAGGTTAGCCAAAATCTTTCTGTACTAGTTGGAAACATTATTTTAATATGTGAAATTTTTTATATACCTGCTCATAACATTTCATAGAAAAGATGATCTGTCGTACAGTGTTGACCTGGAATTCAAGAAATATGTATTCCATTCTTGGCATGGCTACTCAGGTGTCATCTGTGATGCTCAACATGTTCTTTAATATTTGTATGGTTCAGACCTTCCCCATATGATATCCTCATTCTTGGTTTTGGATGGTAAACTTGCTAGATTCCTTTCACTTAGCTTCAGACATCTGCAGTATAGACACCTACATGTGAACAAGCTGTCTAGACTTCCTTTATAGTCAACGGAAAAATGTAAAGACTTAGGATGCCATTCATCTGGACAGTTTTAGACATCTAGGTTAGACTAAGAAAAATTGCATCCTAAAAGTGCCTTTCTTTCCACTAATCAAGTCACAAGCAGAAATTCAGATTGTATATATCAAAATTTGGGCAGATAAATCCTACCTTTGTGAAGAGTACTGTCTGTTTATGTGCATTAGTAAAGCACCTTCACTGATGTGCCCCTTTGTCACGGCTGGGGTTTCTGTGTGATACTTGAACATAAGCTACAATAAAAAGCAAACTGTAGGAGGCCCCAGTGTTCTTTCTTTCTTAGAGACCAAGGCAAATCTCAGTCAAACGGGCAGACAGATGAGAAAAATGGTTGAGAGAAAGAAAAAAAAATGTTGGCCAGAATCCCAAGCATTAGCTTTTTTAAATACTAGAAAATAATCTTTTTATCATCGCAAAATATTTTTAGAAATTGTTGTTTGAAATAATATCTGTAGCACTGGTCAAGTATTTTAAAAGAAAAAAAAGCAGTTTTCTTTATTAGAAGATGCCTGTTCTTAGAAACTGAAATGTCTTCTGCTGTGAAAGGTTTTCAGTTCCACGTCAGGATGTCTAGCTGAAATGTAATTGACAGAATCTGATTAACAGGGAACAAATGTTCAATTAATTTCTCGGTTCATGGGTACATATAGCTATCTGAGATACCCTACTGTCCAAGATGCCCAGGTGGAGCAGGCGCCCGGTACAATACAGGACCTATGAGAACTTGTGTCCATCTGGTACAGTGCCTGGAAACCAGGTGAAATACACTAGACATCTGAAATGGGACTGAGATGTTTTAGTACGCACAGCTGACCTGGGCACACAAGGGAAAGGGTAGTCACATTAAACACTGCTTTTTAGATGCTTAAGTAAAGTAACTAGTCCCTCTAAAAGCCTGACTCGTACTGTCAGAATATTATTCAGAAGAGAAAGCTAGGTCAGAGGTTCTGAATTGCCTTATCCAGGTTTTATTTGTTCCAAGTGTCTGTAGCAAGTTAAAAGGGCAAGATCTGGAAATCCTGCACTTTGAAAGACCAAAGTTAGGATATGACTCATTTTGCACTTCCACTAAAGTCAATGGGGAGAGGTGCTTCTAGCATGAAGTACAAAGCTTATATAGGCAGAGGAAGATGTCTTACTCTGGAAGTTCATTTATTCTTCTTTCTGTGTCTAAGGTTAAGGTGGCATCATTCCATACCTATGTTAGTAAGAACACTCTCACAAATAAAACCACACCAAATAAGTAAGGGAATTGAATCTGAGGTGAATCTGAGACAACCTTAGGACAAACCGTATCCATTTCTTTCAAGTTTTTAATCAAAAGCTAAAATGTCATGCAGATGCAAAGTTTAAAATTTCTGAAATCTCAATAATTATGAGATACTTTAAACATTTACTTGCACAGTTTTAGTACAAACATCTGGTAACGAAGGCCAATTTTGTGAAGATTTATAGTTAATTTTCAGGCTAAGAAGCTTCAACTTTCACCAGAGAAATGCATCTCAAGTTAATCACATCCATGTCAACACTCCAAGAAGTCTGATACCTTTAACTGAAGGAACTGAAATAGAGTTAATGAACAAAAACAAAAAGATAACTTAAATTCCAAGCCTTTAACTTTAGTCATAATGTTTTAGAGAGTGTCTTCATGGTAGCTCCATTGGCTTGAAAGTTATTGTAATGTAAAGAATCTATGAAGAAGCCAAAGAAGTTATCTTCTAAAATATGCAGGGTCAGTTTAAGAGTAACTATGACAAGAGACAGTGAAATAAACCTGAAATAATAAGTAATAGAAATACAAAGAAAAAGTTCTAAGGAGAAAAAATAAACCAGAGGAGCAAGAAAAAGTAGAATGGCTCTGCCCTTGACTACATTCTCGTAGCATTTAATATGTAATGGGACAAGAAGACTCAAGATTTTTCATTACTATGTAAGCTGAGGGATGGGAGATAAAGAGACGTTAACTGTTGCTACTAGGAAGGTCCAGCTCCCTCATGGCAGTAGATGCTGCTCTTGACTTCTCCTTTTGGGACAGTAACAGCTAAGTTTGGCTTTTCAAGTTCTGCCACAGGAAAAGCTGGAAATGGGGCTGTGGCTGTTTTGCCACTGTCAATAACCCACTTCCTTAAATGACTGCCTGCTTTGCCTCTGCACAGAACCAGTCCTGGTGGGAGGGTTTAGTTTGGTCTCAGTACAGGAAATACTTTAAAAGTCCCTTGTTAGTCTTCTGCCTTTGATGTCAGTCTCAAAATTCCTACCTTTCCTGAGGACTGTTGCATGCTGCTGCACATTAAAAGCTCAGCTTTCTGTCAGCCTGTGAATATCTGCAGGATCAGATCTTTATCTGGTAAATGTTAAAAGAGGACTTTTCTCCTGAATTATTTTACGTTTTTGCATACTGTGCATTGAGAGAAGCAGGAAAGATTTGCTGATGTCAACCAAGCTTGGGCTGAAAGATGCTGTGTTATCCTCTGCAAGGCTTTTGGAGTGGGTTGACATACAGAGATTCAATGCAGACTGAAGTTTCATGTGAGACAGAGATATTGTGAATCAGGTGAAAATTGGGATGGAGCCTAGACAGAATCAGCATGAACTGCCTGAAAAATGGAGAGCTTCTCTCTGTAACTCAACCATATTCAGTTCTATAGATGGACTGTATAGCCTATAATAGACTTCTTTTATGGGATCATGTAAAAATATTCCTGACAACAGATGGACTTTGAGTCGATGAAAGCTAATTACTTTTTACAATTCTACAGACATGCGAATTTGTTCAGATGAAGGAAGGATTTTGGAACCATGTGCAATGTTTTTACTGAGTCTATATTTTGAATAGCAACCTGACAAATTATCAGGCTTATGTAAAAGCTAATATGATTGTTTTCCTCCCTGAGAAATTCACTTTCTTCCTAACCTGGTGTTAGTTCAGCACACGCCTTTAATTCCCATTTATGCACTGATGTGCTGCTCTTGGAAGTGAAGCAGTATTACATTACAAGTCTTAAAAGTCAGAGCGTCAATTTTTGGGGAGGTAATATTGTGTATATGGTATATGTAGTCTCTATTAGTTTAATCGGGATAAGTGTCAACACTGGGAAAAAATGTCAGAATATAAGAAATGCCCTAATGGATCAGATCAGCAGTCCTTCTAACTGAGTATTCTGCTTCTGACAGTGGCAATATGAGATGATGTTTTGGGAGAGAACATGAGCCTGATCACACTCTGTATTCCATCTCCCATCAAAATTCATTTATAGGGAGTAGAGAACACACATCTCTGCTTGGTCCTGTCAGCACTGATTTATGAATCTGTTGTCCATTAATCTATCTAATCTACTTGGAATCTGCTAAAATTGTCCTCTCCCACCACCTCCTATGGTGATAAGTTTCAGAAGTTTAATTAGCTATTGCATAAAGAAATACTTTCCAGATAACAGTTCTACATACCATCAGGATTTTGCAGAAGTTTATTATATCTCTTCCAGCCTTTTCTTGAAACGAAACTGATCCAACCTTTCTAATCTCTTCTTGTAAGACAGCTCTCCCATCACCTACTTACTCTTCTCTGTACTCTTTCTAATTCCGCTATGTCCTTCTTGAGATCACAAAACCACATACAACACTGAGAAGGTAGGTGCACCAAAAGTTTTATATATAAGCAAAATTATGGCATCTGCATCGTGTCCTTCCAATGATATCTGATGTCTTGCTGGCTATTTTTAGCTGCAGCCAAACACATTTGCCACATCCTCCTGTCGTTTCTTATCATTGGCATGATATTCAGCTATCCAAAAGATCTTAATTTCATCTTCAGACTTGGATGTTCTCTCCCATTATCAGGTCATTGATGAAGCTGAATAAAACAGGTTCTAGAGCTGATCTCTGAGGGACTATACTCTTCACTCTTCTCCATCCTGAAAAGTACGTATTAAGCCTTACATCTTGCTTCCTATCCTTTAATGCACTTTCAGTCCTGAAAAGAGCTCCACCCTCATGGCAAAATGAATCTTCTAATTAGTTTTAAGTTTCTTTAGCAGTGTTTTGTCAAAACCATTTTGAAATTTCAAATACATTGTGTCCACTTCACTCCCTTTATAGATTGACATCCTCATACACATGTTCATTCCCTGGTTCCATGCTGTGAAAAGCTTCCAGTCTGAATAAAATCATAACTCTATCTGTTACCTTAAAAACCTGAAGCACAATGCTTCTCTTTAAAAATTTCCTACTTGCTCATGTGTGACGCAGTCAGGCCCACTTAATTATAGGAAGCTCTTCAAGGCAGAGTCAGGCTTTGTGCTCTCTGTTCCTACAGAATCAAAGACAATGTTCCAACTCACAGTTGGGACTCTTGGGAACAGCAGTAGTACAACAGTATCTAAATTTCATGTCAGGCTTTTTGTCAGTTGATCTCAAAGCATTCATCTTTTCCGTTCCCGGGGAAGGAAAACCAAAGAGGGCAAGGCTCTCAAGTGGGAGAACCAGGAGTTGAATCCAGGTCACCCAAATCCTAGCTATACTACGCTGGACTCTCTCCTAAGCCCAGGGATCTTAAATGTAAAGATGCATTAGCATTTTGACCACATCTCCTCTCCTCTCTCCATTAGCAGTAAGCTGAATTAAATTCCTGCACCTGAAGAATGAAAATACTCACATTCTGTGGAAAATTATGTTTATATGCATTTCACATTTTTTTTCAGTTTGAGCTCATCCTGTATCTTAAAGACATTTTTTTTACTTAACAAGTTCCCAATCTTTACATTTTCCCCATCCTCAAGCTTCCTGTTTACTTGGCAAGCATTCCCACTCCCAACACTGAACCAGCTTTTGACTGCTTCACACTTAATCAGCATTCCTTTATTAAAAAGCTATTAATTATCTTCTCAGTGGCCCAATCTACTGACTATTGTGATAATTGTAATACTTTTAGAGCTGTTCCCCCCCACTTTGTTGACAGACCATTGGACTTAGAAACAGCACCACAAGGAATGCAGGCTCATCTTTGTTTCAACATACTTAAGGTGCTTTTATCTGTAGGTTTGCCTTGAACAAAATCCTGTTCAAATTGTACTAAGCCCCAGATAAACCTCTCTTTCAGATTATGGTTTCCAACTGAACTCCTGTGCACTGAAGAGAGGGCACCGAATTCTTGATTGTTTCAAGAAAACCTCTTTGAGTAATCCCTTGAGCTTGCCTACAGGGCTTGGATTTCCTAATGGATGCTTTGATGACAGGAGATAAGAGCCAAAGGTACCTTTATTCTCTTAGAAATTGCTCCAAACAAACAACCTCAATGATTAAAGCTAATAGAAATACCTGGAAGATTGATAGCTTGCAAAGCACTGCTGAGTGAATGAATAACTTCCCCTTTAGTTCCAAAAGCTAATATTTGTCCACATTTGCTGCCTTTTAAGAAAGTGCAACGTTTTTTGTATGCAGAGTGTTGATCAGGAACAAACAGACACCATTCAGCTATTATTTGAATTTTAAACAAAGCCTCCCTACTTCAGCTATTGAGGCAGCATTCTGCATGGGCCCATTTATAATAATTCAAACACGGCACGGGGAGGGTCGCTAGAGTAAAGTACATATAAGTGTGAACATGATACTCTTGTAAAAGTCTTTAATGATGTGAATGGGCAGCGCACTATGGTATTCTATACAGGGGTTTTAAATTGCACAAAGGGCCTGTAAAACTTCTATATCTGTTCCCAAGCAATACACCTATCAGAGAGTTGAACAAATGGAAACCAAACTCTGCAGCAAATAAAAGTCTTAAATTTACAATGCTGGATTATAAAACGGTGTCTTTCAACAGCAGCTCTGACTTATTTCATGTTCTGATGAAATCATTGCTTGCAAATGCCAAGAAATTCAGCTGTAAACTTTTGGCAATAAGTAGACTCTCCTTGGAACTGCTGGTTTTGAAAACATCTGTAAGTAAGGAATCCACTGCAGAACCAATAAAAGGGGCTGAAGAGACCAAAACTTTCACTAACACCTCATAACACAGGCAGTGCTCTGAGTGCCACCAAGCCCTGCTCCCTGGTATGTGGGTTATGTACATACCGGAGTTCATTTCCAAAATGGGGGTTTTATGATTCCCCGTGTCACAGAGCATGCAGTCAGGGAGTGTATCACATAACAAAGCAATCTAACAATAGAGCTGCAAATAGTTGAACATTTGGTTTTGAAGTGATGCAGCCCAGGGGTGGGGTGTTCCGATATTGAAAATTCCTCAGCTTTCTTTCACACAACAAAAGCAAAACCTTAAAAGGCTCTGCTCTGAGTGAGTGGTTTAAGGAATTTCCCCATTTATAACCACATTGAGGAAGGATCCAAATTAATCTCATTTTCCTTAAAAGATAATGGCGTATGGAGTTAGGAGTCACAAGAGAAGCCAGACGGTTTCAGGAAGAGGAGGGTATGGGTATATTTTGACAGTTAAAAGTGAAATTATGAGCTGCTGTTGACTCAGAGCTTCCTTCCCTTAGTCCAGCTCATCACCTGGCCTTTGGAGTTCAGCTAAAAAGACCTACTGGAAGGGAAGCAGAAATGGGAAGGGAGATTGAAAATTATGTTCAATCCCCTGACTGAGGCTTGGATGTTCAACAGCCTTTAATGTGTCTTCTCCAGAATCACCCTTGGGAAGGAATTCTGATATGGAGAAGGCACAGATNAGGGTTCCCAGACAAGCCAAGAGGGGAGCTTGAGATCCTGTGGCCTGAGCAGCGCTGCTCTGATTACATCTGAAGCTTAGTGATCAAATCCTGTCCCTGTCCTCTGTATTGCGAGGAGGGAAAAGGCTGCCTGTCCTCTTTTCTCTCTCCCAGCAACTGCAAGTCCCCTGCAACAGGAAACTGCAGCTTGTTCGCTGATGCCTACCCATGGCTCTTTCTGCCCCCTACGCCAGTGCTTGGCAGACAGGGGAATGGAATCCATTTTTTCATTACTGTTGTCACAATTTAATAAA
Organism: Ibidorhyncha struthersii; assembly: GCA_013398815.1. Classification (NCBI taxonomy): domain Eukaryota; kingdom Metazoa; phylum Chordata; class Aves; order Charadriiformes; family Charadriidae; genus Ibidorhyncha; species Ibidorhyncha struthersii. The sequence continues at coordinate 295,933 of VZSZ01003305.1, read as the reverse complement.
ACATGATGAAAAACATTAAAGACCTTACTGAAAGGAGTCAAAATAATTATTTTTCATATTATTTTTTATGACTGGATTCATGAAGCCACTGCGTGAGAATTTTATTTTGTTTTCTGAAACAACCTTGATTTCATGATAGAGGGACACAATTGCACTTTTAAAGACTTCTTTTTCACACAGAAAATCAAGGTAATGTTTAATTTACAACCTCCAGGAGTTCAGGGTTAGACAATCCCTCTCTTCCTGAGTATCCCAGACCCCTGAGCTAGAAGGCAGGCATGGGGAGCAGAATGAAACCCCTGTAATCCAAGGGGAAATGGTGAGGGACCTGCTTCAGCACCTGGAGGTACACAAATCTATGGGGCCAGATGGGATCCACCCGAGGGTACTGAGGGAGCTGGCGGAAGTGCTCACCAGGCCACTTCACATCATTTATGAGCAGTCCTGGCTGACCGGGGAGGTCCCAGCTGACGGGAGGTTGGCAAACGTGACACCCATCCACAAGAAGGGACGGAAGGAGGACCCAGGGAACTATAGGCCAGTCAGTGTGACCTCAGTGCCTGGGAAGGTCATGGAACAGATCATCCTCAGTGCCATCACACAGCACATGCTGGAGAACAGGGTGATCAGGCCCAGTCAGCATGGGTTTGTGAAAGGCAGGTCATGCCTGACAAACCTGATCTCCTTCTACGATAAGGTGACCTGCTTGGTGGGTGAGGGAAGAGCTGTGGATGTCATCTACCTGGATTTTAGCAAAGCTTTTGACACCATTTCCCACAGCATT
>VZSZ01003305.1:257034-294232 GCA_013398815.1 Ibidorhyncha struthersii | reverse complement strand
TGGTTTAGAAGTGGTTTTGTCAGGTTAGGTTAATGGTTGGCCTCGATGATCTTAAAGGTCCCTTCCAACCTTAATCATTCTATGATTCTATGATTCTATGGGTCCACCCACATGTCTTCCCAGATAAGGGGTTATTGCTTTTAACAAGGACTGTAGATTTTATAGCATCTGAGGTTAGTATGTGGGACTTGTGGGGTGGTGATTGTCTAGATGATCAACCAGATCTTTTTCCTTTCACAATCTGTTAGAACACCAGGGCACAGAGCTCCCATGCATCTGCAAAGCTTTGGGGATCACAGTCCACCAGGCCAAGCTGGAGACAGGGGGCTGCGTGGAGAATGGGGATATGACCCCTGTGCAGGTTTTGGGGAGTTCTAGGTAAGGCAAATCTCAGGCTGATTGCAGAAGTGCTCTCCCTTAGTGTTTTACTAAAGCATGGCAAATCCTTGCCTTTGGAGGACACGCAGCATGACAAAGCAAATCTTACTCCTCTGAGCTTATGCCCTTCTGAAGGCTTGCACTGGAGGCTTTTGAAGTAAAATCTGTGGTGGCCTTTCAATCAGGCACTTGGTCATACCAGGTTAATCTGACCCATGACTGCCTTCATCCCCGACAGGGGAAAAATAAAAGTCTATCATGGTATACAGTATTCAGTAACTAAACATTTCAGAAGAAATTCTAATATATGTAGCATACACTGTTCAGTGACAGTAGGAGAAGTATTAAAATATTACTTGGCTGACAAGATCTTTTTTGTGATATGTTTTAACTTGTGCTTTCTTTTTGTTTCCAGTGTCCTGTTTTCTTGTCTCTTACAGAGTGAACTAAGAGCGGTCACACTGACCCACTGTCATTGTTTCCTGACTCTTCTTAATGAGGACAACCTCCCTGCCAAGTCTGACACTGAAAACCTACATAGCTTGTGGGTATGAAAAAGAGTAGATTAGTATTTTAGAACTGTTGATTTATTAGCAGTATGAAATACTAACAAATATGGTTTCTCACTGCAAATGCTATGAATGTAAATGTGTAAATGTTTTTTAAAACCCACATCTCAGAAAACCTTAACATTGATTGAAACAAAAAGTTATTTAGAAAGGACCAAGTTGAAAAAAAAACAACAAAACAGAAACGTTTTTGTTAGCATACTCCATTATGTAAATAAATTGGGAAACAAGGATACGATTTCATGTCTCATGAAAATTAACTAATTCTGGTCAGAAAGTAATTATTCAATTCAATTTTATGATACATTTTCAAATTCCAGCATCCTGGTTTGTTTCACATTATCAAGAAACAATATTGCTTGTGAACCCTCAGAAACTTGACACAGAAATAATTCCACATGCCAACAACCACAGTAAGTAAGTGAGAAAAAAAATCTATTCTGGAGTAATCAGTAGTTTCCTAGTTTGATTACTAAACTGGTGGCTCAAACCCTTGCTCTGCCCCTTTCAAGCCTGAATGTGAATGCCGATTTCCTGCATCTTGGTACTGTGTCTGAAACCATTGTCTTGCTGGTTCTTCTAGGAGCAGAGAAACAGAATATTTTCTGAAGTGTGTTTGTAAAAAATAGTATGTTCTCAACATCAACAAAAGCGGAACGTCTCTGTAGCTACAGCTGACCTTGGGAAAGTACTGGAAGGACCCTGTGGAGTTTGTGATTTCTAAATATCAGAACAGAGGTCTTCAGCCCTTTGAAGACCCTGACTCGTATTTGTGAAGATAGTAGCGGTGTCCGCTCCCACTCTCTCTGGGCATACACATCCACTCTCCTCCATGGACAGAAAGAAGACAAAAGATGAAAGTCGATGTTCCTTGATAACGCAAATACTTTTGCAGTGGTGCTTGTTCACACATGCTTACAAGGAAATATCCTTGCTTTTCTCTGACTAGTCATGTTCCTAGACAACTGTCACAAGTACTTTGCATTCACAGTTCATTTCTTTTCTAGTTTTGCACCTGCATCCTGTGTAGTGTTGCTGTCATGCTGTGGTCCTCAGGGGTAAGTGGGCAACCAGAGTTCACTCGTTTCCCTGTTAAAGGCTACAAGTGTGTGCTGCACCCCAGTTAATGCAGTGATCTTTGCAGAAGCTGATTAAGGAGGTGGTTGCTGGGAGGGAAACTCAGTTTGATGCTCAGTTGGTTTCCCACATCTATAAGCCACTAGAGAAAAGGAGGTAGGGAATATATTATATCAATAAATCTGTGCTATCACATACTGAGATTTTTTGAGGAAACTCCAGTCTATCACAAAGAGAAGGCATGGGAGTTGAATAATAAAAGAATAAGCAGGCGTCCAAGTTTATTGTCATTATCCCAGCTGATGAGTGGAGGCATACTAAATCCTCAGCTTTTGACACCATTGATGTCATCTCTTGGGAGCTGAGGTAGGCCACTGCTGAGGGTGCTTGAAAAATCCCACCCTATGAGTCAAACAAACTATATTAGTCTAGTGACCTGCATTTGAACTCACTTGCCTTTTAAAAATAAACCCCTGTACAAATCCCAAAAGCAGCATATGGTTAGTTCACATCATGGACTAATAATAGCTTACATCATCTTATTTTTAAAATCGGACCTTTTTTGAATTATAGGAACACCAAAAATAGTGTTGGAAAATTCCAGAGCCTACCAATCCTATAACTTAAAAACAGCCAATCCTTTTTTTGAACCTATTAAAAAAAAAAAAAAAGAAAAGAAAAAGAAAAAAACATCCCAGCCTCTAAAACTACAACCTTTGTCTGCCAACTTTCAGCCTGGAACACATTTTTACAGCACTTATAATCCCCTGAACAAACTAGGTTTATAATGGAAGTGCTGACAGACCTTTAGCTATTCCAGCTATCTTAATAGCTCAGCTGTATTTATTTTTCATTACATTTAAGTATAATTGGTTGAGGTTTAACTCTAGTTCAATTTGATGAGAATCTTTTCATTTAAATATCAGTTCTGGGAAATGGGTCCTTTCTTGGGTGCCTTTTCAGGTTATTATGAACATCATTTTGGGGTTGCTTTTTAGATTTTTCTTACTACCCCATTTGTGTGGTTTTCCTTTTAATTCAAAGTGAAAGAGGAAAAACAAGCATTCTCATAGAGCATATGGTACTCAATTGTGGTTTGAATCCCAGTGTGAGGAATTCCACTAGAAGTTTCACACATTCTGTTTTGGTCTCAATTAAGAAATATTTGAGCTGGCTCAGCACATCAATGGAAAAGCAACGTGCTGATGTGCATGGATCCTTTATGATCTCCTGAACTTCTTTTGAGAAGTCTAAGTAGGGGCAAAGGGACAAGGGGCAAGGTGTGAAACAACTGTGGAAACCCAGAAATGCAAGTGTCAGGCAATGTTGATGGGATAGCTGTGGGACTAGCTTAAATATGAGGTGTCTGTACTCTCTAGATTAAAAATATTTTTTTCTGGGTGAAATATGACCAAGATGGAAGACCTTTGAAATTGAGAATCAGGAAGCAAGAAAAACAAACTCAGCAGAATGGATTTAAAATACCAAATCTAGCCAACTGTTATCCCATAAGGAAAAATATTTTCTGAAGTGAGAAATGTGGGATTCAACATTATGTTTAACTACTGTCATACATAAAAGATGATGGCAGTGGAGATGGAGTCATAGTTATTAATACTGTTACTGATATTAAGTAGAAGGTAGAAGTGTAAATTTAAGGGGGAATCAGTACAATAATTTTTATATCATTTAGAGGAACCATTTCAGGGACTCAGTCTAACATTTTTATAATATAGGATAAAGAACCAAACCCATTTTTTTCTAAATGAAGACTTTAGCCTTTTTTAAGGACTGGTCTTCTTCTAGAAGATGTGATTTAGATAGGAAGTCTTAAAGAGATGGATAATCCACTAGGGAATTTGTCCCAATTGCTCTCCCTCTGGTGAAAATATTATTTCCAGTTTTATGGTCTTTTTATGTCTGTCTGCATGAGTACAGAGTCTTCAGTATCCTGTTTCCTGATGATTATATGATTAGTGATTACATGCAATCACCATTTTATTTGTTAGCTTACTATTCTATAAAGTAAATAAACTAAACTCCTTAAATCTCTTGCCAAAAAAGATATTTTTCCAAGCCTTGAATAATTTCTCAGTGCAAGGACAAAGGTGACTTTCTTAGCTGTATTATTGCATCGGATGTTCATATTGAATCTTCTGCTTGCCTATACTGTATCAGGAAACACGCTTTACTGCACTCACCTTATCAAGCAATCAAGATATTGAAGTACGTAGTGGTTTTTCATTATCAATTTCTGAATTACAAGCAATAATTGAATAGAATATTTTCTTTCAGAAAATTGGAAAAATATTGAATTACAACTGGATTAGGAACAAGTCTATAGAAAGAAACACTTTCATAATTACCTGTTCACAGTTAAAATAAAATATATTTTTCTGCAATTTCACTTTCCTTCACATGATTAGGTGTATTCTGGGGTAAGTGGTATGTCATAGAATGTGAAATGAGAAAGGTAACTGGGAACTGGGTAACAACAATCAACTGTATCTTGTATTTATTCATGGAGTTCTGAGGCTTGCAGAACCTTTTTGCCCATGTATAATGAAAGTATGTGGTGAAAAACTGAATGATATTCCTTTTAGTAATGGTGTCTTTACTCTCAGAGTGGCAGTGCAATATGAGAGTGAGAAGAAATTAAATACTGAGGTTCTTCCGCTTGGAACAGAGGTGATAGGGAGCATGAAAAAGATGTACAAAATAACAAATAATATGAAAAAGGTGAACACAAGCTCAGACAATTACTGAGCATTCGAAGAATATGAAAACTGGCAGGTGAAGGGGAACTGCAGCGTAACTGAACAGAAATAAGAAGTCAAAAAGAAATACGTTATCAATAGTATATGAGAAAACTCTTTGGGTGGGCTAGTTGGGTGGTTGTGAAGGCCAAATGTTTTAAAATATTAAAATTTTGATATTAACAGAAGTAATTATTAAAAACAATCCAATTTTCCACTCAGAAATGCCTGGTAAAGAATTTTAGGGAAAGAGCTTCCTTCGACTCCTCTTTTCTTACATCTGCCAGAGATGAGATGGCTAGACGGTCTCTTAGTATGACCCATTGCATCAATTTTTGAAGTCTTACATATGAGAACTTGGTACTTAACCTTTGATGAAATCTCTTGCACTTCAATACATCAGTGGAACACATACTACTCCTGACAGACATACAGAAACAGAGCCAGCTGTTCCCTCATAATCACTAAGGGTCAGTGTTATCTAATAGACTTCAGTAGGGGCTGACTCATGCACAAAAATTATTGCAAATCAGGATACATAAAACAGCCTGTAACGAGAGAAATTAAGCCTACGTGTCTAAAATATACTGTGCAACTGACCAGAATGCAAAAGAAAGTTAAACTAAAGAGTTTCCAGACTACATTATGTGGTTGGTACAAGAAAAAAAAGCACCTCAAAGCTAGTCAATAATAAATAAGATAAATTTTTTACAGTGCTTGCTATCACTTTGTTGGCAGGAAGCAGAAAACAGACATTAGACTATGGTCAAAAAAGGAAAGAAAATAAAGAGATGTGGAAAAGAAAATGAATGGAAGAATTGGTGTTACAGCAGAATGAGTTGTAATGTGTCCACTGTGCTTATATCAGCCACTTGGTAGCTACTGAAAGAGTGAATTTTAGGAATTGGCAGAGTCCCCTTTCCTTGGCTTGATTTACTATGTTTGTGTTCTGCTCATTAACACACCCAAGGTTTAACCTGGGACCTTTGTGATCTGCAGTCAGCAGTTCTGCCTGGAAAGCCAAAAATTAGCCTATGCCTTGCCAAGCCAGGAGGAGCTTTGTTATGTTGAGCTCAGCCAGTAGTTGTTTTTTCCATCCCTGCTGATGCTTGCCCCACATCAGCTCTGGGAGAACAGCAGAAGAATCAGGAGAGTTGCATGAGGCTGAGCTGATCCAGCAAGCAGGTTTCTGGGCTGGGTGGTGATGGGAGCTATGCCTGATTTACCTCCCACCCAGCAATGGGGTACTGAGGCTGCCAGAGAAAGCCAGAGCCTAGGGCAGGATACGACAGATTTCCAGAAACAGAACAGAAATTTTAATCGTGATGTAATTCACAGAGACCATTCAGCTTAACTGTTTTGTTTTGTTTTCTGTGTGTGTGTTCTCTTTGTTTTTTTCTTTTCTTCATGTTTATTAAGATAAACATTAAGTCCAAGATTGTTTTATTGCTAGGAAAATCAAAAGAAAAAGTAAGCTTGGTTCTGGAACCAAGAAAGATTTTTCAACGTGCTTCTCGCTTCCTATCAGGAAAAGAGTGAGTCACAGTATTATCACTACTTGATAACACATTAGTAGAGCTGTTTGATGCTTGTAATTTCTTACATTGCGTTAGTTGGTAATATTCTAATTAAAAAAATAAACCAGAAATGTTTTTCTTTCTCAAAATATACTTCCCTATGGCACCAGTAAAGTACTGTCCAAATAGATGTCAGGGGTTTTCTTTCTTTTTTTTTTTTTTTCCATTTTAAAAGCTTCCCATTGTTAGAGAGTCACACTAACATCCATAATGCCAAATACTTCACTCAACAGAACTACTTGTCCAGAGCTTATGACTGCAGGGCACGTGCAGCGTCTGGATTCTCCCAGGGATCCCAAGTCTGCCAGAATCATAAGCAATAGACTCTCCTCATCCCAAGGAATTCTTCCCCTCCAGAACCTTTTACATTCCCATGCAGTTTGAGACATCCAGGAGAACAGCTGGGATGGTTGCTGTGAAATCCATAGTATATCTCTATTGCATTTTGAGTGACCCTGTCTAAGACCAAATTTCCACTCCAGCCAGTCACCCTTGCCAACACTGTTCAAGCCGATGCTGGCAGAACTGCAGGGCTCCTGCCACCTTTAGCTGTGGAAATCAAGTACTTCAGACCCATAAATGCAGAGTGTTGGCATTATTCAGCATCAATGATGCCACAGCAAATGATGACACAATTACTATTTCAAACCATTTGATTGTAGTTAATTTTCCTTTCTAACACAATCCTGATGCAATTTCATAGCTTTATGGGAAGTAGCCAAGCAGTGCTGGATTATGCCTCTTCCAGCAATATAGCATTCAAAAGTTATCAAAAACATTTTTGTATTTTCATGTTTTCAGGTATTAGATGCTTCAAAGAAAAAATACGTAATTTTCCTTTTATTACCTTCGATTGAAAAAAAAGCAAGTAGGCTATTGACAGTATACAAAGCTACGATGTTTTTCATACTAAATGTATAATTTTGACTGCTGATGAATCTTGAAATACAGTAGTTAATTTACCGATTATGTGTTGATCTATTTAGATAATATTATAGTATGCTTTAATTTTTCCTGCTGTGATCTCCATGCTGTTTTGTGTAACTTCATTTTTTTAGCTATGAGAACTTTCAAAGGTTTCTGTTTTTGTTTTTTTTTTTTCTTAGATGTCATGTAAGATTCTTCTAATATATAAAATAATTTGCTCTGCTTCCACACTGATGTTACTGACAGCCCATTATAGGTAAATGAGAAATTCGTTCAGTAAAAAGTACGTTAAGTCTTACTGTCAATTACTATTATCTTTTCAAATCTATACCAAATCTATTTCCGGTTCAAGATTTTGACTTGAAGATTTTGACTTGTTTTCAAACTGTTGCTATTAGCAACTTGAACAAGTAAATATACTGTTATGTTTAGATCATCTGTCACATCCAGACATGCCCAGGTATATCCAGGTATATCCCATCCTTACCCTGCAATAAATACATAGGATAAAATAATGTGTAGCTACCAAAAAGTTGTATGTCTTACCTGCAGTCTGTAAACACAGCTTTATGGAAATGCATTTCAATCTATCTTTTTCCATTTTAGTGTCACTAGGACTCATTTCACATAAACTTTGTAGAAAAATTAAGAACACATTAGTTTTTCAAGTGCTGTACCTTTATGATAGTATACATAATGTTGGCTTGGGGAAATGAAGCAGAATTCAGCAAAAATAGCTGAAATGCAAACATTCACAAGTCCCCTTAGAGGACTGAGCATTCACAATAGGTCTTCAGCTCATTGATCTTTGCCTCATTCTGGCCATATTCTTTAGTCTTCAGCCACTATTTTTCATGTAGGATTTGAGGGAAAGTCCATCACCATTTTATCAAGGGATTTTCTACTATAATACTTTTTTTCTCAGGGAATTTAACACTTCTCTCTGTCTGTCCCAGGCTCACGAGGAGCTGGAATTTCTCACTCCAGTTTCCACACATGCTTTGAAGCACCATTACGACTCTCCAGCAGACTCTAAAAGCCTCAGTCCTCTAACTATGGACTTCTGGATTTGGATGAACATTTTCAAAGATCTTCATTAATTCCTCCACCTTGAAAGTGTGCATCCTTACAAAGGGAGGTGGTTCAAGTCTGCTTTCCTGGAGTCCTGCACGCAGAACATACTCAGCTTTTAGTATGTCTTTTTAGAAAAACTGCTGAATGAAATCACTTGCACTATTGCCTTAATGAAAGTTTCTATATTGTTCTTTCTTATAAGTAGTTTAGCTGTTTTATAGATGCCAAAACAGAAGCTGAAGACAATTTTGCATTTTAACTTGTGAAGTCTCAAATAGGAAACTGTATCCAGGCTGTTTATTTCAGTTACATAATTCCATCACTACTAGGACACATGCAAAGAACATTTTGTTGCTGTGGTGGTGGTGATTTTGTTTGTTTGCTTAGTTGTTGTTGTTATTGCTCTTTAGGTTTTTTTTGTTTTTTTTTAATTTTGTATTTCATTAAAAGATCTGCATTTATTCCACATTCATTCCTTCAGTTAAGGAGTTAATCAGCAGGCTTAATGCTTAGATTTGGTGGAATGATGAAACCACCTTTTCTTCATGAGAAAAAATAATGAAATAAAGGCTGTCCACTACCAAACAAATAAACAAAAAGGATGTGTGGTCATTTTTTCTTCTAATAGTCTTCAGTTACATAGAAAGCTGTTGCAGAGAGGAAGGGAATAAACTCTTTTCTGTGTCCAAGTAGCTATAGTGAGAAGTAATGAACTTAAATTGTCAGCAAGGGAGTTAAACTGGATAAAGGGAAAAATATTTTCTAATGGTAAGGCTAATTAAGCATTAGATAGTCTAGGGAGCCCACAAAACGTAAATTATTGGAAGTTTAGAGAACATATTGGGCAAAGCGTTGGGATGGATGGATACAGACTCTTTAGGAAGGACAGGCAGGGGAGACAAGGAGGGGGTGCCACCCTCTATGTCAAGGACCAGCTGGAGTGCATGGCGTTCTGCCTGTGGATGGGAGGATGGATGAGGAGCTAACCAAGAGCTTATAGGTCAGGATTCAAGGGAGGGCAGGGTCAGGAGACATTAGAGTGGGGGTCTGCTACAGGCCGCCTGACCAGGAAGACAGAGTGGATGAGGCCTTCTATAGACAGACAGGAGCAGCCTCACATTCATAAGCCCTGGTTCTCATCAGGGACTTCAACCACCCCAATATTTGTAGGAGGGACAACACAGCAGGGCATAAGCAATCCAGGAGGTTCCTGGAATACATCAATGATATCTTCCTTTTCCAAGTGACAGAGGAACCAACAAGGAGAGGTGCTGTGCTGGACCTTGTTCTCACTGCCAAGGAGGTGCTGATAGGGAATGTGAAGCTCAAGGGTAGCCTGGGCTGCAGTGAACATGAAATGGTGGAGTTCAAGATCCTTAGGGCAGCGAGGAGGGCACACAGCAAGTTCATTATCCTTGACTTCAGGAGAGCAGACTTTGGCCTCCTCAGGGATCTTCTTGGCAGAGTACCGTGGGATAAAGCCTTGGAGGGAAGAGGGGCCCAAGAAAGCTGGTTAATATGCAAGGATCACCTCCTCCAAGCTCAGGAGCGATGCATCCCAACAAAGAGAAAGCCAGTCCAGGAGGCCTGCATGGATGAACAAGGAGCTCTGGCACAAATTCAAACTCAAAAAGGAAGCCTACAGAGAATTCAAGCAAGGACAGGTAGCCTGGGAGGAACATAGGAAAATTGTCGGAGAAGCCAGGGATAATGTTAGGCAAGCTAAAGCCCAAATAAGATTAAATCTGGCCAGGGACATCAAGGGCAACAAGAAAAGGTTCTACAGGTATGTCAGTGATAAAAGGAAGACCAGGGAAAACGTGGGCCCTCTCTGGAAGGAAACAAGAGACCTGGTTACCCAGAATATGGAGAAGGATGAGGTACGCAATGACTTTTTTTGTCCCAGTCTTCACCGGTAAGTGCTCCAGCCACACCACCCAAGTCACAGAAGCCAAAGACCTTGGAGAATGAAGGACCTCCCACTCTAGGAGAAGACTGGGTTCTAGAGCATCTAAGGAACCTGAAGGTACACAAGTCCATGGGACCTGATGAGATGTATCCACAGGCCCGAGGGAACTGGCAGATGAAGTTGCTCAGCCACTATCCATTCTATCTGAGAAGTCATGGCAGTCTGGTGAAGTTCCCACTGACTGGAAAAGGGGAAACAAAACTTCAATTTTTAAAAAGCAATAAAAGGAAAGCCCAGGGAACAACACACCAGTCAGTTTCACCATTGTGCCTGGCAAGATCATGGAGCAGATCCTCCTGGAAACTCTGCTAAGGCACATGGGAAATAAGGAGGTGATCGATAACAGCCAACATGGCTTCACCAAGGATAAATCATGCCTGACAAATATGGTGGCCTTCTATGACAGGGTTACAGCATTGGTGGATAAGGGAAGAGAAACTGATATCACCTATCTGGACTTGTGCAAAGCATTTTACACTGTCCCACAAGACATCTTTGTCTCTAAATTGGAGAGACACGGATTTGATGGATGGACCACTCAGTGGATAAGGAATTAGCTGGATGGCCACACTCAAAGAGTTACGGTCAATGGCTTGATATCCACTGGGATATCCACACTGGAACAGGTTGCCCAGAGATGTTATAGATGCCTCGTCCCTGGGGATATTCAAGGCCAGGTTGGATGGGATTTTGAGTAACCTGGTCTAGTGGAAGGTGTCCCTGCTGATGGCAGGGGGGTTGGAAGTAGGTGATCTTTAAGGTCCCTTCCAATCCAAACCATCCTATGACTCCATGGAATTGTGATACGGCTAACATTCCTTCTGATTTCAACAGAAAGAGATCTGGTAGATAACCCATTAAAATTCCTTTCAACTCCATGTTCTGTCATTCTATCTTTTTTTTTTATATTTTGTTCATATTTTACATATAATTTTCCAAGCTTTTGTATTGAGGCTGATTTGAATGTATTCATATTGCCTAACATGAAATGTTTTTTTTGGCTTACCTTTAACAGACGAACCAATTGTAAGCTGAATAAGTCATCTATACTATAAATGTATAATACTTTCATATAAGACTTAACTTTCTGTGTGATTTGCAGCCTATAACCCAGCATCAGATATTGTGGCAGGGTGAAATGAGTAGTTCACCTTTATTTTCCTTTCTGCAAGATAAATAGCACAGCAATGCTTTCATCCTTTTGAGAAATTTTCAAGGCATGGATTTTCTTTTTAAATCTGAAGTGAAGGTGAGGGAACAAATCCAATATCATGTGGCAGTTTTCAGGAAACAGTTCTGTCACTTGTTAGCCTTCAGAGGCCTTAGAAAATATTTTTTTTTCTTCTTTTATCTTTTAGACTGCAAGCTTGCTGGGGCAAGAACAGTCTTACTTTGTTTACATTATACCTAACACAAAGCAACTCCATTCTGGGATTCTGTTGCTCATTTTTCCAATGCACTTTTGCACTAAGGAAATAAATGCCTAATGACATAGTATCAAGCAACCTGTGATGAAATATAATCAAAATGCAGTGTGTTGCGAATGTATCACATTCTCAGAACAGCAGTAAAGAATAACATCTCTTTCTCTGCTTTTCCTATATTTTAACACATGTGCTGACTGTGTGAAGCAGCTGTACAAGGCTTTGAGTGTTCCCATGAAAACTGCCAGGAAAACCCCCTGCACGCTTCGCAAAGAGCAGTGCTGAACAACTGCTGTTCTACTGACTTATGTGCTTTGTGCTATGCCATACACGCAGGCTTGCAGCCACACATTTTTAACTCTGATGTAAGCAGAAACCTCTATGGCATGAAAAACCTCCATCAAACAAAGCCCTTGTGAAAGCAAGTTTCCAAAAACTTTTGCTTTGCCATCTTTTAACTGATTCATGAAAGCATAATAGCAACAAACAACATTTTCTCATTGGTTGTTACATCATGGAAATGCCTTCAGCGCTACAAAGGACAAGGAAAGGCAATCTAGAAGAGACATGGTATTGATATAATACAGTGGGAAAACTCGAGAGTTTATTAAGGCCCTGATTCAAATATCAGAAAAGTCATTAGGAATCCTTCCACTAACTTTTCTCACAGTCTTTTGAATGTGTATATTTTAAGTTACATTTGCCTTTCCTTCCCTAGCCAAATGTAGAGTGCTGTTGGACTCTGTATGGAAAATTATTAATCACTTCTTTTTTCTAAAGGTGGTAACAGTTAAATGTTATTGTTATTGTATCATTATGTATCTAATTAATGACCATTACCTCCTACAAGATATACTATTTTTACTTACAACACAAAAAGCTAAAGGAATTGTGACTTCTATACCATTGCTTTTACAGCAACATAATGAAATAATGTAACTCATTAATTACTGTAACTCATTAAGAGTATTTAACATATTGTGGCACAAATTTGGATCCACATTACTGCATAAGAGATGGATTAATTTGAGTTAATTCATTCCTTGGTGTAACTGAGATAAAAATCAAGACCACCAAGAGATTAGAAGACTTTCTAAGTATTAAAAAATTCTTTCTATATTGTTTTTATAGTTCTTTGAATTTGTGCACTATCACCTGCCTCTAGTTGGGTGGTCATTTTCTTCACTGCTACTCAACTGCTGCTTCATGCTAAGGAACTTGCTAGTGGTGCACTCTTCTCTCAGGAACACGGGTCAGGCAACTAGGGAACAGATATTCTTGTAGAGAAGGCTGTTAGTTCATTGTTCTTTTGTTCCAGCATAAAATAAACATACATATTCAAATTTAATTAGAATTCTTTTGGGGGGAAGCAGAGGAGGAAGTTATATTTTCCACCAGTATTCACTTCAAACTGAAACAGAACAGAAAAGATTTTGTGAACTGAAAAATTCCTGGAACTTTTGAGTTGGAAATGACAAAGAAGACAAAATAGATTTTAAATGTAATTGAGGGTAGTCAGCATAATAAAAACATAATAAATATAGAAATTATTTTTTCTTTTTTGATTCTCCTAAGCAGGAAAAAAAGTCAAAAAAACGCTAAAGCAGCATAACCATCTTTTCCAAAGCCAATATTATTTCAGTATTGGAAAAATCTATTAACATTAATAATACTTCATTATTGTTTTAAAATAATAATAACTTAACACCCCCTATTTATAGGTCTAGCATTGTCAGACAATTCTTTCCAAAGTATTCCACTGACTGAAAATGCAAACTTTTCTTCCTGTTTCTCCTTCAACCTTTAAACTTCTCTCCAAAAAGGTCATCAAATTCAGGCTATTTTATACTAACAGAAAAATCAAGTTCAAGAGTTGTAAACTTTTCATACAGCATCCTCCACGTGTGCACTATTTCTATGTAATTTGAGGGATCTAGTTCATGGGCTGAGGTGGGAGGGAAGGGACTGATGACCACAGTTCTGACAAGATGGCACTGAAAGAGCTGATAACTTTCAGATAAGATAGACCCAAGCTTTCTATCTGTAGGAAGAATTTCTGATTAGTCACTGACAGTTGAACTGATTTTCCTTATTTCATACACAACAAGATGAAGCAAGTTAAACGTTTACTTAAAACCCTGGGAGATCAGTAAAAAGCATTGGATCCACTAACAAACTAATACAAAACCACAAGGGTGAATTTACAAGACACTTTTTTCTTTCTATTAGCTGTCCATTTGAAGTCTTACTCTAAGGAAATATGATGCATCTTAAGATATTTTTATCAAGACATAGACTTCTTTACATTGACTGTAAGGAAGAGCATGTAGGAAGTAATTTACTGCAGAATAACTAATGAATAGCAAGTTTATAAGGTAACTTACCTTACTTACAGACTTACTTGCCTGCAACATAATCATATCCTGAACCAAAAGGAAAATCTGTAAGGACCAATTGCCCAAACATTAAGGTTAAAAGCTGGAGTTAAATTAAACCTTTGCAAAAATATTTTAATTTTAACTCCAGTTCGTTAACTAAAAGGGCTGAAAACATGCAGAGGTAATTATCGGTGATTCAAAAGCTATTGCTAATGTGGTAATTTATAGTTGTGTTCTTTTGAGTGTCTCTCTACCTTCTTTGCTATACAAATAAGTTTATTTCCAGAACCGTTCTAACATAATTAAATCTCTTATTATCTCTCAGCCAAGCATAATTCACAGCCTGTTTTACCAACATCAGCCCTGGCAAGAATTACAAGGAGTGTGCACCTTTCAGTGGAAAAGCTGGAGGATCTTAGATTTTTACATTCAATTATCTGATATTGTGATAAATTTAATGAGAGAGAGATAGAGGTAGAGATCACTATGTGATAGAAGGTGGTTGAATATAGTGTTAATCAGTCAAGGACAATTATGTTCAGTAAAGGTTGCCATAGGTGAAAGATAAAGGCAAAAAATGAAGTAATGTGAGAAGAAGACATAAGGAATAGTGTTTCAAACCATGATTGCCACTTAATCTTTGCTCTGATTATTGTTTGGATCCTATACATATGCATATTGCTACTATCTAGGGATAGTACAGGAGATTTTATTACTGATGCTTGAGAGAGACACACAGCGAAAAGGGCGTACATCCATGGAAATGGAACGAACAGCTTTCACATCACAGGCATTTCATGTACCAGCTGCCATCTCTTTTTCCTGACTATGTAAAACTAAAACCAAGAGGTGTGACCTTTCTGCTAGCTGGTACTGACAGCAGTCAGCACTGTGTTTACTTTCACAATCCTGTCTCAAGAATACTCATACTCCATTATGGGACATTAAAAAAGAACAAAACAAAACACCTTTTCTTTTCATTTTTCCTAAGTGGTTCTTCCCTATGTAGAAGCACCCTTGAGTATATTGGAAAGAAGAACTAGACTGAAAAGAAAGAACAGGAACAAAAAGCTACAGGGAGCTCAAGTTTATTTATGTAGTTAAGAAACCTTAAAAAAGTTCACAAGGACTCCATTTCACGTCCATCCTATCAGTACACACGTGTTATGTGTCAGAGTGGGTAACCCTGGTAATTCGAGAGCCATTCTCCATGCCCATCTTAGCTATCCCTCTTGCAGCTGTCCACCCTGTTCTCCTAAACTGTGGCTTCAGAGTCTTCAGACCTCTAGGTCTTTCTTCCCTTTGTTTCAAAAGACACTTCATCCCTTCTACCTGCTTATCGGTCCAGCCGAATCTGCTGGTCAGTGCAAATTCTAAAGAGAGAGAGATGCATGAGAATTAGGCATGACTGTTTCTTTCCCCCCTCTTTTCCACATCAACTAAAGATGAGGGAAAGAAAAGGTTTTCTTCTTCACTCAGTGCTGTAGGACTCACGCTGGATCTGAGCCTTGCCTATACTCAGTTTCTGCACACAGGAAGACAGCAAGGATATTTTCATATGGGCTTCAACCTAGTTGAAGTTCTCCCTTCAGATGTCCTTTATACTTTCAGAGTATTGCACAGGGAGTGTATTGTATGTCAGAAGGAGACCAAAGGACTATGCTGTGAAACTAATTTTGAAAACCTGACAGACCAAGTCATTTCTCCACCAGCTGTACATTTTAAGAGCTTTTTATTTAAGTAACTGCCACTGCACTTTGAATATTTTAGACATATACCTGAAGAGGAAGCAGGCACTGAATAAAATTTTCAAATCATCTTTGGTTATGTAAGAACTTTCAGTGATTTGGACCGTAGAGCTTGGAACAGGACTGAAGAGAAGGACGTATGAAGGACAGAAAGAAGGATGGAAGGAAGACATACCTTCTCCTTAGTTTAAGCTTTCCACTACTGCCACAGAATCAATAAAATTGTATTCAAAAAGAAGAGCATCCTTCAGGCATTCAAAGGGCTGTTTCTTGGAGTACTGGTGAGGAACCACCTTTCCATATGGTCTCTGCACTGAGGCAGGCATGGATTCTCATGAATTTTGAAGTATTTATTTTGTGGGTTCATTGGTTGGGGTTTTATTCCAGAATTCTTTCAAACTAGGGTAAGCTTTCCTAAGATGGTTGGTAGAGACGAAGAAGAGGGAGTAGAGAGCATCAAGCTGTCAAAATGATGTGTGGACAAGGACTTAGCTTACCAGTGCAGCTAGTTCTGTAGCCAAAGGGAGAAAGATCGTGATAAAAGATCTTTTTCCTTGCTGGCCTGAGGCCTTGGAAGTATGCGAGGAATGCTGCTCTCCTTCCAGAGGAGCTGATTCAGTTTCACTTGTGGCGGTTTAGTTCCCACTGTCATCACTCTCACAGTGACAGTTGCTATAGTGAGTGAGAAAGTGCCTTGCCTAGTTTTGGGTACTAACACAAAAGGCTGCCTGTCTCCTCTGCAATTTGGCAGGAGCCCCTTTAGTGCGGGATGATGTGTAGCCGTGCACTCACTCGCTGCAGACCTCGCTGGAGCTTACTGGCACATTCCTGGAGAGAGCAAGTACAAGCAGTGCTGACTGGTCATTTTCCTTAGAGGAAACCTACCACAATATCTGCACTTGACCCGTGTGTTTTACCAGCTGTTCCCCCAGCACTTTATAGACTTCACACCTGTTTTGAAAAAAAAAAAAAAGAAAATATTCGTTCATTTGAATGAAGCATAAAATGACTCAGCTGGCCACCAAAAGTCCCCTTGCATGAAACCTGATCCATGTTTAAGAAGTCAGCAGTGCAGAAGGCCCTTGGGGTGCAATTCAGTAAAAGACTGCAATGCTCTTTTCTGGGGGGATCCCAGCTCCCAAAATGGAACTTAGGACGCTTTTTGTTACACCATTAATCTCCCTCTATAGCAAGTTACCTAAAAGAAGGCAATCTAAAAAGATACAGATTTTAAAAGTGGCTACACAAAGTCTTCATGCTGCCATTTAGCGCTAGCTAAGGATACAGGATTCCTCTCTGCTGTGAAGTTAGGTGCATCCAAAAACTGCAGAAAGTTACTCCAAAAGATATAGTAAGAATTTTTATTTCATGTAAGTGATTAGTACTTTTCCTCTCAAAATACAGTATACTAGCTATGCACAATACAGTATTTTAGAGACTGGGCCAACCTCACCTACCGAGAAACCCCAGTTTCTATCCCTTCCTTAGACAGAAGAGTTCAAACCTGTATTCTCCCACTACCAGAGTACCATAACAACCAAAATAAAGGTTTCTCATGGGAGGAAATTGGGGTACTTCCTTAAAAGAAGAAAAACAGTCATTTACTTGTAATGCTGTGGTCAAGGGCGAGATGCTCAGATTCAAACATTCTGAGATGGGCACTGAACCTGGAGTGAAAAAGTTGGTACTTCTTTTTCCAGTGGAAATGAAAGGGTTAGCTACCACTGCTTTTTCTGAGTCTGCATCTTAGTATGTTCTGAGAATATCTCTACACTAAGCTTTTCAGAGAACTTAAACTAAAGAATAATTTGTTTCTAGCTTCTAAAAAGACAGAGTTACCAGCCCTGAGTCAGATACTCAAACCTGATCTGTTGAAGAATTTCTAAGTATATATAAAGTGCAATTCTAAGGAAGTCAGATTTTTTTGTTGTTCTTGCAAACTGAAGTGTAGTTAGCATTTACCTCTGGATTTAGACAACAACGAGACAAAGGGGTTATTATTCTCCAAGTGATGTTGGTTGAAAAGATTTTGAAAGCCATTTTAACAGCTTTTTTTGAAAATCGAGTCCTGTCAAATCTGACTTATTTTGGAACACCTAACACAGGTGCTTCTGAAAATATTCTGTTTTTCTGGTTTTGCTTTAAAGCAAAAAAAAAAAAAGAGTAAAAGCAGAAGAAGGATACACCTTCATTTTAGAAATACCTGACCAAAGTGGAACAAAAGAATGGCCTCATGCTTAAAGCATTGAACTGTTATTTAGGAATGACCTGGAGCAAGTCATTTAATCTGTCTATACCCTGTTTCCATAGGGAAGGTCTCTTTTTCCTCCCCAGAAATTTAAGCAGTAAGCTCTTTATGAGATAGTTTGTTTTACTTTGTGCCTTTGCATCTATATTACAGCAGAGAAATCTTTCTGCAGGAGTTTCCCAACACCACTTCAATACAAAGATATGTAAATAGAATATAAGCATAAACATCAATAAAACTTTGCAATTTTTATGATCAATTCTGGGGAAAACAGTTTAGATTTTGGAAAAATCTAAACTGGTTTTCTTCTGAATATATATTTGGAGATGTTGCTTTAGATATATATATATCGAATGTTGCAGAATACAGTTTCATTTGCACACATCTCAGTTTCCTCCAGTCTTAAATGAACACTGCATAATCTGGAAGGACGATCTAATGTCATCCTCATTTGGTGATGGTTTATCATGGGCTATATTCCTTGAAAGCATCATTATTGGAGATGTTATTATTACTGCTTTAGAAATTAAATTATCCCCAAGAAGGAGCTATACATATAAAATGGAATCAAAGCCCCCTTATCTTCAGCAGTATTTATGTTATAAATTATCTCAGGGACCCAAATTAGAATGTCAAAGGAATTTGGCAGTAGAAAACAAAGGAAGTGCATGAACCTCCCTTAGGACAAATCTGATAGTTCCTACTTGCATGTCAAATAGGCACTGCCCTTACTATATAATAGTCCAACCCCAGATCCTCAGCTGGTGTAAGTTATCCTGTCTGTAGCAGTGGAGCCTTGGCAGTTTACACCAGCTGAGGATCTGGCTCACTTGTAATTTATAGCAAGCTGCCATGCCTCAGACTATGAAGCGCAGTGTCTTTATCTTGGGATTCTCACAACGGTCATGGTAGTTTTTATTGAAACATGGCAATTAGGATTTTTGTGCTTGGAAACAAAATTTTGTTCTTTGTCTAATGTCAATAACATGTAAACAGACACTTGAGAAGTTTCATGGTTTAGCATAAAGAGCAAAAATTATGTAAGTGGGCAAGGGGACAGGAAGGTCATAAAACACATTCTTCTCTTAAGGAAAGGTTATTATTTCTGACTGTACTGAAGCAAACTCCACTGTGTATCAAGTCTGCTGCCAGTGTGTCATCTAAGAGGAAATGCATTGAATATTTTATTAATAAAATCAAAACTCAAATAAAAATTTAATGTCATGTGCAAATAACATTAAAATTGGCAACATTCCTATTTCCACATTGTTTCATGGTGAGTCAACTGGAAATCATGCACAAAGTATGGCATTTGTGAGAACAAAAGAAGAATGAGATAGGCAGCCTGGCATACATTTTTTTTATATCTGCTATAATAAATTAGAACAGTACATGCTGCAGAATAGGCAGGACTTGTAAATCTTGTTTGCCATTCCAGAATGGGGGAAATAGGGAAATGCTTCTGAAAGTTGGTAGAAAGAAGCATTGAACTTTATTCTGAGCAGCTATATTCTATCATTTTTACTACAGAGATTTAACCATTCAGCATAGTGGCTTGTGGGGTATTATGGTGCCTATGACCTATGTGCCCAGCTCTAAACTCCCAGGGTTAACATGGTCACATTAGTTCTGTACAGGTCAGTTAAGGAAGGCAAAGCTCCACATGGGAACTCACAACAGCCCATGTGTTGGGTGCTAGAACACATCGAGCAGCCAATAGAGATTGCCGTAGGGAAAGGTATGTCTGAATTCTGCCTCTTAGAGGTACTCAGTTCCTTTCCTTGACTCTGAGGATATCTCTGAACCTAAGATTTGGAACCTGAAAACACTCCTAGAATGTCTTCATTTGGACAAATATCAGGATGTGGCCTTTTGCTTATCAGTCTAAAGGTCAATGACTTTGCTATGAAAGTGGGACATTTGACATCCGTGTCCTCTTCAACTTGAATGGATTTGAAGTTCTTGTCAGGTGAGTAGTGCCACCAGCTGGTTATGCAGTTCCCTGGACAAAAGTGTTCTCACCCTCCAGTTGAAGATGGGCCACTCATTGTACCCTAGAAAGAAAGATTTTTTGAATGCAGTAAGTAAGAAAAAGATGATGTCCATCTGTCCTGAAATGAAGCAAATTCTTCACCTCTGATTGTAATTCTCATTATGGAATTAAAGGAAAGGGGATTACTAGAAGCAAAATTGACACTGTGGAAAGGAAACCACAATTCAGAGCTGTGAAATTCTGAAGTTGGGAAATCCAACCAGCTGGAACTCCATTTCAGAACTCTGCAGGAAAATCCCTGTGGAATTGCAAGCCCAGTAAGAGGATTTCATAAAATGCCATTGTACAAGGCAACAGAAGGCAGCAGTGTCTGGAGCATGGGGTACAGTTTTAGTTCCTCAGGTTCAAAACAGATAAATTCAAAAGGAAAAAGACACAAAGAGGAGCTACCAAGATGTAAAATTAGAACACCTTGCTCTGTCTTATATGGGAAAAAGGTGTAAGATTGTTGCTTCTCTAAACGTGTCAATAAAGTGAGTAGTACCACACGGAAGAAAGAGGGATCTAAAGCTAACAGTGTTGGCACAGGAACAAATGGATATAAGATGGCTAGAAATAAATTATGCTGAAAACTTCACTACCGCATCAAAGGAGTGAGGTTCTGGAACAGCTATCCAGTAGCAATTGCAGAGGCAATTCCCCCAAATCAAAATAACAACAACAAAATTAGTTTTTAAGAGGACTTTGATCACTTCATAAAAGCATTACCCACCATAGTTGCCTCAGGTAACAGGGCATGGGTTTCCGAGAGGTCCCTTTCAGTCTTGTGTTATGGTGAATTTAGAAGCTGTTACTAAAATAACATAAATACCTTAAGGTACTTTGAGTACTTAAGCAAATAGCTAGATACTGTTCCATGACCGTTCATTAGCAGCACAATGGTTATCCCTTATCTGTATTTAAAAGGAAATGGTTTTCCATTTCCCACTGTTAATCTTTCCTCACTGTCTGTATTAATTATTAATGTCTGTGTTTTAATTCTTTTTTCACTTTTCTTAAACGTGTTGGATGCCAGCTAGGTTTGCCCAAGGGACCCTGAGACATGGATGAATTAGCTGCTACTATTTCAGCTAGAAAGCATGTTCTGAAGCAGATTTGTATTTTCTGTGGATCAAATGCACAGAGTTCAACTTGTAATAAAACAAAATAAAAAATCAATGGCCAGCAAGTTACATCTGAATTTCTGTCTGCCACACAGAACTGACATATTTCCTTCTGTCAGCAAATTTTATTGTTTTCAAGCCTGTAACACCGGTAGGCACAAGTTACTTTTGAGCTTAGGGAACGCTCTACCCTTCTTCTGCACCCTGTTAGTGCCTAAAGGCCTTTCAGTAACAGCTTTGTGACAGTGGAAGTGCAGCAGTAAAAAATGACCCAGAGCCAGTAGCGGATATACTGGGTGGCTGCTACGCGTACTTACCAACACCTTTTGTCTGAAACTCACCGATTACCAGCAGAAACAATGTGGGAAGCACACAGACAGTGTGTAATTAGATTACAATGCTTTCTTGTAGCTGGAGTTCCTTGTAACCCCTGACCATGCTTTGTTTTCAGCAGGAAGCTCACTGGAATCACATTACCATGTAATATAGACACAGTTCACTTCAGTCATAAGCAGCTGGATCTTAAAACCTGACATTGGCCCATATGGCCTTAACAATCCAATTTTTTTTTTATTTAATTTGTCCTAGAAACTTCTTCTCAGCCACTTTTCTAAGATTTTCTCGAGCTTCAGAAAGCTAAACATAATGGGAAAATGCAAGAAGTCCGCTACCTGGTTAATTTTACTTCAAACTGCCATAAAATCACTTCCATCTGAAGAAAGATATGATAATGGGTAGTCATCTCCTCTCACTTATTTATTGCGTTTCAGTCACAGCAAGAAATTGCAGCCCTAATGGAAGGGAATGGAGGTTGTCAGGACTGTGGAGAGAAAGAAAATGACTGATTCATAGGCTGGCAGCAACAGACCAATGGTGATACTGTGTTGTAGTTTAGAGCCAGTAGAGTCTATGAAGGTTTTCTTCCTATTTCATACACTTAGTACACTTCTGTAATGTTTACACATTCATAGGCTAATACTAGGTTTATGGATGAAAATATTTTAATTTTTTTTGTATTTTAAAAAATTTGTCTTCTTTCGTCTCAGAGCCAGTTATTCTTCATATAGTTTGTAATGCTATTTTCCAGCAGAAGAAATAATATAACAGAAATTCCATAAGACTATTTTTGTCTTGTTAGAGAATTTGATATTAACAAATAAATGAAAAGAAATGAGCTAACACTCCCTATAATATTTTTGAATAGTTGATCCTTCAGTGATTTTTTAGTTCCAGGTTTTCAATCAAAAATCAACCTATGTTTATCAAATGTTCTGAGATGGATTAGAAGGCCATATTCAGAGCCTCTGGTCATCCTCAAAACAGCTTCCACGAATAACAATTTTACACTGGTTTATTTTGTGTTGAACAATTTGGGAGGGCTGTCTTAATTTAATTTTATTTAAGTTATTGTAAATTTATTGTCTGTACTGTGTACAAGTAAGAAATACTGTTAGTTATTCTGGATTTCATTGTAACAACAGATTGCTACCTACAACTTTTTAACGGAAATTGTTGAAATTTCCTAGGTTACAGGAGGTAACTCTGTCTTTTAATCTTTTACATAAAGCATCAAATTCCATTCTTAAAACTCACGATTTTTGTCTCTGCTATTCCTGTCAGAAGGATGTGTTGGACCACTCTGCTTTGATGGTTTTTTAAAGTATTTCTTGCCTCTTGGCCAGTTTATATTCATTTTTTTTCTTGTGACAGTGCTGCCCTTTAATTTAAATAGTTTAATTTTTTCCCCCAATTGCCACATTTATCATTCTGTTTAATCAACAGTTATATTACTTTTTCTCTTCCTTAATTTTATTTAATGGAATAAGCCAATTTTCTCCAATAACTACCTATTCTTCAAAGAATCATTCCCTTAAGATTTTTAGAAGACCTGCTCATCCATCAGTGAGAGGTAGCATTTAACCATTAACCACAGAAGAAAGCCAAAGTTTTCTCTCAGAGAAAGATTTCCAGTCATGCTATTCCAATGGTTTCCAAGCATCAGATTAAAGGCCATGTAGAGCAGGTGAATAAGTGTTTTCAGAGGAGGTGAATAAGTGTTTTAGTTACTACTAAAACCAGAAGACAGACTTCAGGATTGCCTAACTGTGAGTAATGAATTTATAAACAGTAAGAACTACCCCTAAAAAGCCAATGACCTGCAGAGCAAGCAAAATAAGGTTTCTGATGTTGAAACCCTTTATATGATGTCACCTCTGAATTCCTACAACTGACTGTGGGTTTTGTCTCTGGTTTCCTTCAGGGGCAACAGGAGTGTCTGTAGTTTAAATTGAGACTTCTGGTTTTGGTTACTGCCACACCACTTCTAAAAACTGCTTAAATTACCTCAGATACAACCTGACAGAATAAGTCTGATGAGAAAATTATAAGATGTATGTCTGTATTTTATTCTGATACCTCGTCCACCTGACTTCCCAGCAGTTCTCCATGTTCTATACTATGAATTCATTCTACACTAAAATGATCACATTAAAAATTTCTGAATGAAATAGCCACTTTTAAAATAATGGATTATTAAAGAAATGAAAACTTTTAAACCTACTGAATAGCTTTATTATTTCTTCCTATCAGTCACATCACACTGGAGTGCTGCTGGATAAATACCAGCTCTTGAAATGGGGGAGAAGGGGAGGAGAGCTTATACAAAACCTCCATGCAAAGGAGCCTGTGGACCAGTCAATAAGTCTGTCAGGAACTTATGAGTCAAAATAAAAGGAATTGCCCAAAAGAGGGCATTGTGGGCACCCCCACCTTGGCAAATCTCTGCTGCTGACCACCCACTCAAAAATAGATGGATGGATAAATCTTCTTTAAGCAATTGGAAGGATCACAGGCCCATATAGCATGGTGGACTTTGACTTCCGTAATATTTACTGGAAGGACAACTCCATGTGTGTGAAAAACTGGTTGGACTATCAGCTTGGGGGATAGTATTTAATGGTTCAAAGCCTAACTGATGACCAGCTGTGAGTAATGTTCCTTATAAGCTGATTCTGGAGTCAATGCTCTTTAACATCATTAAAAAAGTGGATAATGGACTGTATTCAAGTTCGCAGATGGCGTCAAACTGAGTGGGAACAGCTGATGCGCTGGAGGGCAGGGCTGTCGCAGATTCTGATGGGTCTTGGTTAAGTGCTGGTACAGGTTTTTTACATGCAACTGACTAGACCCCTAAGCAACCTCTTCCGACTTTGAGAAGGTCTTCTGAGTGCTTTTCCACCTGAAACTATTCTATGTTCATATCATTTCTTGGTGGGTAAGATCTCAAGTCTAAACAGGTTCCAATATTTTTTTACTTTGGGGCTTGTGAATTTCTGGAAGACTTTTTTTCTGTTTCTGATGGATTTGCCAAAGATGCAACACGAACAACTTATTTTTCACTGGAAAATATCGGGATTTAACAAAAACAAGTTGGAAAACCTGAACTAGATCAAAGCTAGATCAACTAGAAAAGGCATGGGTTTTGCTGAAGGAGTTGGCTGAACTGGATTTTAGAAAAACTTTCCCAGCCCTGTGAACCAAATTCAGAATGAAGTCTTCTTCCATAGAAACAGAATTATAGAATATCTCAAGTTGGAAGGGACTGATAAGGATCATGGAGTCCAACTCCCTGCTCCTCGCAGGACTACCTAAACCTAAATCATATGACTAAAAACATCATCCAGATGCTCGTTGAACTCTGACAAACTTCCCTACAGTGACTACTTCCCTGGGGAGCCTGTTGTAGTGACTGACCACCCTCCCAATGAAGATCCTTTTCATAATGTCCAATCTGAACTTCTCCTGATGCAACTTCATTCCATTTCCTCACGTCCTATCACTGGTCACCAGAGAGAAAAGATAAGCACTTTGAAGTCTGACTGAATATGGCTAGCTTCTAGCCCTCTTCCTTACCACACCTTCACAGGCAAAACTTGTTTTCATGTTATTTCAACTCATATCTTAACTTAAAAAGTGTTGATAAAACAAATGCATTGCATAGCCTTCTTTTTATATTCAAAGAGGTTTTGTGCAAATATAAGTACCTGATAAGTACTTTGGCTTTGGCGTGATTCTATGGATTGAATTACATCTTTGTATAATTCATGGTTTGTTATCACTATTCTGTTCTCACCTTGCTGTGTGGAAGTTTACAAGTAACTCCCTGCGGTGCAAAATGCAAATGAGCTTCTTTTTAAGAACAAACTCAATGTGAAGCAGTGCGTTATGACTTTCCTAGAAGGTAAGATACTCTTGGAGATAGTTTTGATACCGAAAATGCAGCCAGGTAATCATAAATAATAGAACTTTCAAAAACTTCCCCCTTTATTTGCAATTCCTTTTATTTGCAGTATTGCGAGCCTGCACATGTCAGTGCAGCAAAAGCCAGGAAGCCTCTGAGGATTTAAGCAACATAATATATTTAACAACAGTACTTCAATGTATGGAAAAAAGAGGACGTACAAAAGGAAAGAGTGTGAATGAAATAAAAATACTTTAGAAACAAGAAACTATAAAGGTAAAAAGGAAAACTATTAACTTTGAAGCAAAAAAAAAAAAAAGGCATTCCTAAGTAATCTTTAATTTTAAAAGTTCTGGCATCTATGCATAAGGGTTCTCTCTTCCCATGTCTGCCTAGAATTTATTTGCAATGGTAACATTGTAATTCCTTAGTATTAACATACTACTGTCCTAACTAATGAGAAATTTTGATTTTCCTATGACAAGGACAGCAATAAAAATCTAGGAGATTGTGAACTAAGACTGATTAGTTAGACAAAAACATGAATTAAGGCTTCTGACCGAACTGTAACTAGAGCTGAAAACTATTAGCCTACACTGTCAGGAATCATATGGGTGGTTTGTTTGTAATTTGATTGTGCACCTAAACTAATATAGACTGAACTTCATATAACTTGCTGAAGCCACATTGCAGTATGCAGCAGGAAAAAAATTATATAGAGACAAACAAGAAAAAGAGGACTACAAAAAACTAATGAAGTGGAGAATATTTGAACAAATTAACTGTAAAAAAACACTGCAGAAGTCATCAGGTTTATATGTTCAAATACAGGTGAGGTCAATATCTACTATCATGAGCCATCAGATGTGTAAGGTTCTGTTTCTGTAGTTGGGCTTGTGTCTGCAAGAACATTTTTTCCACTGATTATCTATGTTTGAGTTACTATTGCTGGAAAATGTGACACTCACTCTTTTTACAGCCCACACCAGTACTATAGTAATTTTGTGCATTTTAGCACAACTTTTAGAGGCAACTACCAAGGCTCTTAGCACTTATTGTAAAATAAGTCATCCCATGCATTAGTGTCTTGAAATCTGAGGCAGTCTTTTCAAAATGCAAATGAGGGAAGAGCAAAACCATGAGATGTCACCAAATCATAAGGCACGCAGAAATGAGCCCAGAAAGGCTGTGTTAGAAAGTCAACCAAATTTTAACCTGTAGCCTCTCTAAGGTCAATCTACATGAGCTACATAAATATCAGATATGGCCAAGAAAATTAGAAAAATATTTACCTTGAGAGACAAGCCAACAGGCAAAGAGGAACTTCTAAACTCGAACTGCATCAGTTAGTCTAATAGTAGTTATACTAATGGTTTAAAAATCTTTGTTGCAGACTTAGTCATCCCAGAAATCCCTTTTTTTTTTTTTCTCCTGCATGCCCATCCTGCCTGCCATAGAGATGGAACAGGAAAAGCCACTGCTGACTAGGTAGTGAGGAGACATGAGGAAGCTCTGAGCCAACTCCAGACCTGAAATAAGCTAGAGTCCGGACAACATGGAAACATCTACAGCTGAATCCCTCCTCCTTATTTGCCCAACTACCTTAAAGCTATTTCCATTAGCTTTGAAATTGTAAGACATTATTTGAAGATGCTGCTAGGAAAATGTTTGCATTAAATTTATAGAATTCTTTAATGAATTTGGCATATATTTGCACAGAGCTAAGTAAGAAGTGTTATGTCTGTTCTATCCTCTGTTGTATGTTTTGTCATTTTAACTTAGAAAAACTTCCCTAAAATTGCAAGCTTTGTTAAATGATTAGATCTAGTTCGTTTTCTACTATTCTAGATTATCTCTCCTAGAGAGATCTTTGTGTAATTAGTGTCCGGAGCAAATGTGTGGCTTCCTCGTAGAATTCCTGTGTGACCTTGAGAAAGTATTTTGTTTTATCAAAAAACACAATGCTCTGACTGAGCGCATGCTAATAAAACGTCCCTGCCTCATGGCAGGCTGTGGGAATCAACAGCATTAAATACCTGAGCTGCTCGATAGCCTGGTGATTAGGCCCATATAAGTAGTTACATAGTCAATCCCCCTATGGTTAGAACGTTGTCAAAGTGTGTGCTCCATGTATCTATGTCTGATGTGACATTTTCCTAGTACCAAATTATCTGGAGACATTACAAGCAGAATTGTGGAAGGATCAAAAACAGCTCAAGTGGCTCACCCAGTCCCTTGTTGCAAGATAAAATGGCATGCAGCTGACACAAAACATCTCAAAGCCCTTGATTTGCTTCAGTGCCTTTTAAAGTACTTCTTCTGAAGAAGGAGTATGTGTGTGCACACAGGAGTTATTACCAGCTAAAAACTCTGCCTGCTGATATCCCACCTTAGAACACTGCATGTATCTAGTCTAAAATCAGATGCGACATTGAAAAAATATTTGACAGAGGTATGGTTGTCTTTTGATCTTTATGAATTCCTGACATACTTTTACTGAGCGTAACCTTCCTGCTACTTTCAGAGGTGTACAGAAATGAGAACCATCCCCTACGTGCTGCCAATTTTTATCTTACCAGTGAATAGTGATAATTTTTCTCTTTTTGTACATTTACAGGGGGCCACTCATAGGCCTGCATGGGATTTTTTACTACATCAACTAGAAGAATACTTAATAATATAATAATGATTATTAATGTAACATGCAATGGCTGGTCCTATAAAACATAGTTAAGAGGTTTGCTCTCTTGTACATTAATATTGATTTGGAGATGAGATCACTTTCCACAGAATTTAATGCAGCTTTGGGCCGAACTGCAGATAAAATTCTTAAAGCATGTCTTATTTTTAAGACTAGGACCTTTCAGCTGCAATAGAGGGTTGCTCAGTTGCTGATCTAAACCAGTTCATACACTAAATGTGGGATGACTGGAGCTGTTCCAGTTTTGTGATGATGACGAGCCTGATAAGCAGATGGGAAGCACATTTGTAGATGCTCTTCATTGCTTCGCTGTCAAAGCTTTTCATTTGTCCACTTACTCTTATGCTTGTTTCTTCTGAACAGAGATTCAACCCCAAATAAAAATCATCTGAGAACTTGACTGAGGTTGGAGCTCATGTTTAAAAAACTAACCAATATGTTTGATGGATACATATTTTGTCTGTTTACATCACTTTATGTGAAGAACTGCAATGCTGTGATATGTCTTCCATATAAATTGTGAGTCCATCAATATTTGATGAAAATCATCTGCTGTCTTTCCTAGTCAGGATTTTTGTGCGTTCTTTCAGATCATTGACAAAGGTGTTATATAGTGTAAGAGCAAATCTGACCCCTGCATGACCCATTAAAACATATTCACTCTGTTATTCCTCACTGTGTCTAAACTAAGCAGGTTTTAACCCGCTCATTTCATGACAAGTTGCTGATGTTGTTAATTGCTGTAACTTCTTAATTGAAATGTTGACTAGTTCCAAATTCAATACTTTGTCAAAGTCCATTGTAGCAGCAGTCTTGTTTGTAACAATCAAACATTTAAACGTGGGTTTGATTTTTAGCTGCTCAGATAGCATTTAGGCTTTTTTTATTTCTCTCTGCTCATTTTCTTCTAATTCTGTATTAAACAAATAGTCATCAGCCACCCTGTTTTGCTCCAGGGTTGATGTCAGGCTAATGGACTCCTTGTTACTCATGCAAGTTAGCTGAAATGTTAACAAAATACTAGTTTGCTTTTAGTCTCCAAACTTCTTCAGTTATCTTAGAGGCAATGAAAACCACCACCAAGGATCCTAAGGGCTTCTTTTTCAGTGCGTCATCTTGCTATAGACAAATTATCAGTACTTGCTGACATAAAAAATTCTAACACAAGCAGCTACTGTTCACCATCTTATGAATTTTCCAACTGGAAAATGCATGAAAAGCGAAATATAGTGCCTTTCCACTTCCTTGTCTTTTTAATCCTCCTGCCCAACACCACAGAAGAGAAATTGCGTATAAAATAAAATAAATATGCAAACTTTCAGAAGGCCTTAATTTCCTTAAGTTTTATGGTCAATAATTCTAACCGTGCCTCGCTTATCAGTTCTAAAATTCTGGAATATGAATATCAAATTAATTACTATTATTAATCATATCTTCCTTTTTGCAATCTGTACACACTCAGTTTGCTCATATGTGTATATACATGTGTGAGAGAAGTTTTGCATATATGTGTGTGTGGAGCTGCTTTCACTTCCTATCAAAGTCAGTTTGTGGTTTCAGCCCCTGTGGCCTTTCACAGAAGTGAGAGTGTAGATTTCTGAATACCTATTAAACTGTTCTTAAACAATTTCTGATTATTATTCATATGTTTTTAATTAAATTCCACCTCCTGCCTGATCTGTCTCATAATTGTTTTCAGCTTTTTGAAACTGGCCCTTTGAAAGTATCAAATGTATATATCACTGTTGTGGTTTAACCCCAGCCAGCAGCTAGAACCATGCAGCCACTCACTCACTCTCTCCACTTGGGATGGGAGAGACAATCGGAAGACTAAAAGTGGGAAAAAACTCATAGGTTGAGACAAAGACAGTTTAATAAGTAAAACAAAAGCCATGCACGTAAGCAAAGCAAAACAAGGAATTCAGTCACTACTTCCCATGGGCAGGCAGGCGTTCAGCCATCCCCAGGAAAGCAGGGCTGCATCACACGTGACGGTTACTTGCGAACACAAACACCATAACTCCCAGCGTCCCCCTCTTCCTTCTTCTTCCCCCAGCTTTATATACTGAGCATGACATCATATGGTACGGAATATCCCTTTGGTCAGTTGGGGTCAGCTGTCCCAGCTGTGTCTCCTCCCAAATTTTTGTGCCCTCCTCTCAGTCTCTGCACTGGCAGGTGGTGTGAGGAGCAGGAAAGGCCTTGAGAGCTTAGCAACAACCAAAACCATCAGTGTACTATCAATGCATCCTGAATCCAAAACAGGCCCACACCAGCTGCTAGCATGAAAGTTAACTTCATCCGAGATGAAACCATGACAATCACTGGTTTGGATTTTCTTCTTTTTAGTCATTGCAAATATAACTAAAACTAAATCACCCCTCTCCCAGGCTAATGTCATTCTCTATGAAGAATAACTAGTATCAAGTATATTGTTTCATATGCTTGAAATTTTTGCATTTGCCCTTCTTATCCGTGATTGGTTTAGATGAATGTCTTTGAGAAGAATTAGTGTCTTGTAACGCAGCTTGGGTAAAAGTCAGTGCAAAGTAGAACCACGTAACGAGCAGCAGGAGCCAAGTTATTTCTGAGGTGAAAACTCAAGACCAGTCTTTTTCCTAGAAGACCTGGCTTTTTCTCCATTAGTGTTAGTGTTGTTGACTGAGTGCTGCACCGACTACCTGCATGGGGTAGAAAGAACTTTGGGTCATTTTCCTGACCTCCACGTTGATGGTCCACCAGCATGCTGTTCTGCTACCTACATGTTTTAAAAGTTGTGTAGTTTTAAAAGTTGTGATGTTTTAAAAATTGTGATGTTTTAAAAGCTGTGAGCCCATCTTCGCTTTTCCCTAAACACCGTAATACCTATATAATCCTCAGTGTCAAATGAAAAAATTGTTTAGACTTGAAAAAGATACATCAAGTCAGATATAAACATGTTGTTTATTTTTTTTTAACCAAGTCCATGAAAGCTGGAAACTTGGATGAGGATGACAGTCTTCTGTGTTATCATCTTTCTACAATTATTTTCGTTCCTTCTGCTTTAGGCCATATACAATAGAGCTCTCACAATTTTATCTTATAGTGATAAATGACAACTATGGTTTGCTAGGACCATTCTGTGGGAATCCAAGATATATGGAGAGCAATGGAATGGAAAAGGTAGAGTTATTCTTTCCTCTGAAATATCTGCATTTTGGGTAAATCTTTTGATTATTTATTGAACTATGAAAGGCAGAAACTAATGGTACTGTAGACCTAAATATCCCCAGAGACATCAGCTCTTGGCAGAAAGCTTTCAGAGAAAATCCATGCTTCCTTCTTACACCTGACTGCAGGTTGCATTAGTTTCCAGCACTCCCTTCAACAGGTCGGACACAGGCAAGTCTCCAGGTCATACTGACAGCACAGTCTGATCTTCTTTACTCTTCACCCAAAGGATGTTGGGCCTCACAGGCGTGAAGTCTGTGGCATCTGCTGGTAAAGATGTCATCAGCTCACCCTCTTATCCATCTAGTTGTGGTCTCACAATTGCTTGCTACTGACAGACCTCTAATATCTTCAACTGAAATCTCTCCTTCACAGTACAAACATGACAAAATGAAGACCACAATTGTAAAGGAAGCTACAGTGGAGGAAACAGGTTGGTTGAACAGACATGGATGGATTTTGCCATGTTTCTGTGTCTCTTGGGTATCTTTGTGGTGTCTCAGATGCCACACAGAGGAGCAACAATGGCTTAGAGCATCACAAACCTCCATCTGTCACGCAATGGGTGCCTAAAGTAGGTCTACCCCACTCAGCAGTGGTCACAAGCAAAAAGAGTAGATATATGGTTAAACCTGTATCCTTGTCTTTTGTGCTTTTGCCTATCTGAATTGTGTGTCCTTGAATCAATTGCCTTGGTGACCAGTGTGGGAAATGCAGGTAAGTTGGGGAGCCTGGCTCTGTCGGGCATCACAGCTCTCACAGAGTGCCACAAGAGGTGAAGGGAACAAAGGTGAACTTGGAAATTAAGGTCTTGATCTCTGCCACATAAAAAAAACAACCCAGTAAAACAAACCCCAGATCACATTATGACAAGAAAGCTGGAGAGAGACTTTTTACAAGGGCATGTATTGATAGGATGAGGGGTAATGGCTTCAGACTGGAAGAAAAGAGATTTAGATTAGATATAAGGAAGAAATTTTTCACTATGAGAGTGGTGAGAACAGAATGCCCAGAGAAGTTGAGGAGGCCCCATCCCTGGAGGTGTTCAAGGCCAGGCTGGATGGGACTTTGAGCAACCTAATCTAGTGGGAGGTGTCCCTGCCCATGGCAGGGGGGTTGGAATTCGATGATCTTTAAGGTCCCTTCCAACTCTACCCATTCTATGATTCTATCATATCATTTGAAATAAAAAGTTTTGCTTCAACTTTTTGAGACAAAATTAAAACATTAAATTTTGCAGAAAAGTGTAAGACCTTCCCACAGAAAAATCCTCACTCAGCCATAATGAAGATATTTCCCAGTTCCTTCCATTTCTGCTACAGCTTTCTGCACTTTTTTCTGTGACTTAACATTTTGAGATGAAAAAAAACAACTACACACAAAACCTGTGGCTTACTGAGTCACTTACTGGCACAGGGCCTTGCTTAAATATCTTCCTGAAGTGGTTGGCTTGGCGCTCCCTGTCTCTGAGGATTTCTAATGGATTGTTATGCCTGAAATTAGGCAAACAGTTTCCTCAAAATAATTGAAGCTTTTAAGATGGTTACTACCATTCCTTTTCAGTATAAATTTATCAGCTGATTTCATCTGTGGATTTGTAATGCTCTTCCCCTCCCCCTCATCCCAAAAAAAATGGATTTCTGCTTCTGCCATATTACATTGTCTCTGTTCTGAAAACAACTGAGAATTCCTTCAGCTCTGTTTCTACACACATGGATCTGGTATTCACCCATGAAAAAAGTGACTGCTGCCTCAGTAGCACAGTATCAATTTAATAAATCAACATTTTCAGCAAGAATATAATTCCCTGGAGAATGGTCAAGCTGTGGAGCAGGCTGCCCAGAGAGGTTGTGCAAGCTCCATCCTTGGAGGTTTTCAAACCCTGCACAATCCGGTCTGACCCCATTGCTGCTCCTGCTGTGAGCAGGAGGTTGGACCAGACACCTCTGGAGGTCCACTCCAGCCTGTATGATCCCATGATCCTTTCCTGACTGTCTGTTCAGCAATTGGTTTGTTTTCTTTTAAGTACAATATTAGAATTCATTTCTAGTTAAAGGTCTTTGTCCAAATCCTTAAATTCACCCATGGCTTCCAAAGTATACAGCTGTGGAAACATACATCACTGCATCGTCAAATTGCACTTTGGTGTTTTCTTCATGTAAAATGAAGTTAACTATCAGAGCTATCTCAACAACTGTTGTCATAAACATACAGTGTTTTTTCCTTCTCTTAGTAGTTCTAGATCGATTCAGTCTCCAGCTTTTCCACTTGCCTGGCACCTTTTCTACCCACATGGTCCTACTGATAAATGGCAGTAGCACATAACACTATGATATAAATTGTTGTTGAGTTGGAACTGGGTTTTCCCACAATTAAAATGTTCCTCCACTTTTAGAGATTCAGTCTTACCTTTGAATCTAATACTTTCTGACACAGTCTGGGTGAGTTTAATTAA
Source organism: Ibidorhyncha struthersii (assembly GCA_013398815.1). Taxonomy (NCBI): domain Eukaryota; kingdom Metazoa; phylum Chordata; class Aves; order Charadriiformes; family Charadriidae; genus Ibidorhyncha; species Ibidorhyncha struthersii. Next base: position 260,345 of record VZSZ01003305.1, on the reverse strand, counting down.
ATGTAATTTTGTAGATTTTATGTGTTCAAAGTGAGTGTCAAATTTTCTTGTGACAACTGCTTCTCACCTGAAAAACATAACGTAGCCCATCTCATAAAGATATTTACAAGAATAAGCACTTTTTACAACTCTACAGGAATATTTTCCTTGACATGTGCGAGAAATTGATATTTTTCTGGGAAACCAAAAGATTTGATTTACACTTGAGATGCTCCTAAACAATTACCTTTATAGCCCTATTGAGAGTAGGGACATTAAATAAATTATAAAGAGCCAAGTATCAAAGCCCTTGCTAAGGACTTGATTGCATAGTAATGGCAGAACTGCATAACATAATGTACAGACTTGTCCAAGGGGAATATTTGTCAGAACTCCACCTCCGTTTTTAAGTTCAGTATTATATATGGAAACATTATTCCTAAGAAAACGCTCACTCTGAAATTTTCAATGACAAGTTGCTAGGAATTCTGTTTTAGGAAAGAAGTATGCATATCCAATACTGCGAGGATTTGTATACAATCTGTTTCTGCTGTTTATTTCAGTCTCACTACTTCTCATAATTTATTTTATAAATTCATTTTAGCATATCCTCCCAAGAGAAGTCAGTGCACTGTTTATATCTTTAGTGTTTGCTATAAAATTGCATTTACTCATCTTAGGCAAGCTAGAAACATAACTGGTGATGCTGCAGAGTTGGTGCTGAATTTTACTGGAAAATACAAAGTAAATGTTTCTGGAAAACACAAACGTAGTGAAGGTATCCCTGTGATATTAGTTAAATATAGTCCTGAAGTTTGTACAAGACTAATTCGAGTCCTATGTACAACATCTAACAGGTTTATACTAACTGTGTTAATATGAGACTACTTATATAAAACCATCACAAAATCCTGGACTTGTGAAATTGGTATGATTTTTGGCATTCATTTCAGAGAACCAAAATTTCATTCATTGTGAATATCCAAAAGTAATACAATAACCTTTTAAAAGTGATAACATACTAGTTCTCAGCAAATTAATCAGTACTTCAAAATATACTGTAGAAGGGGAAAAAGGTCCTTAGTAGGTTTCTGTGTCTACTTTGTGCATCAGCAGCAAATGCTCTAAAGTGTAAATTATTTAAAAGTGTAACACACTATGACATCTCTTTAGGTTCATATCACTGAATTTGTAATGCAGTCAGCTCTGTAGACAGAAACATTTCTATGTGATGCACGCAAAACATTTCTTCACAAAATTAAATAATATAGCAAATTGTATGAAGTCCAATGGGACCACATATTAGGCTAATCTAAGCTGTCATGGAGTCATGGACTAATGAAGGGTTGAAAGAATTAACACAGTTTCTCTCCTCTTATCAACTGCCACTGGGTGAGCATGAGTCAGGGGAAGGTTCTCAGTCCTTGATTCTGCCAAACCTGCAGAAATGTTTAATATGATTATTATTTGTCTTTTAAATAACATACGTGAATATTGTGTAGCTTTTATTCTCTTTGGTCTATCNCATTATTCTTTTTATATAATTTTATTTATATTTATATATATATTTATATTTATATATATAACTTATTACTTCTTATTTCTTTTATCTTATACTGTAAAATATATAAAGAAAAAAAATCTTTATAAAAGGAAAATAAATCAAGCCAGAGAGAGGAAAGGTGTCAGAGTTCTCCTTTTGACAATGGGACTATTCATATTATTACAGGTCAGTACTTCTCTAAACTGAGGAGAATCAAGGGTGTTATTTGCTTCCATTGAGGCACTGAGGTTGTGGTCGCGACATGTTTCCATCAAGTAAACCCAGCACCATCTTGAAGACACATTTGCATCACATTGCTACAGTGAAAAATATTAAAGTAGAGCATTCATCACTTCTTTTTGCTTAGATATTAATAAACCTTCTCCCATTGGGGTAGCAGCAGGTTAGCAAGAATAACAAAAGCTTTTCAGTGTGTTGAACGAAAAGCCTTACCCAGTCAGTAGCTTGCCTTTGCAGCCGTCCCTCACGGCACTTAAATGTCATTTCAAACTTCACTTCATCACCCCAGTGAGCTAATGCACTCTACGGCCTCACCAGATGTGTTTCTCTCAGATGCAGTAAGCACTTTACATGGCTTCACCCTCCCACCCCCCTCCTGGGAAACTGTCTTGAGAGGATGTTTATATGTTAAATTGCAGGAGAACTACGGATGAGAACTATCAGTTCTGCTATAGCCTATGAACCGATCTACATTTCCTTCAGCTCACTGAAATGAGATCACATAGTTAAAGACACACAAACCAGAGAGGAAAAAACAGTGGATTGACTGTTGTAAAAGAAGGAGCCAGATGCCAAGGGTATACCCAACAGAGAAGCAAGAGATAAAGCAGCAGAATTATACTGGTAAAACTATTTACAACACATACCTCTCTATCCATATATACATGAAGTCAAGAATTTATTCTGTTCTGAAATGTATTACCTACTAGTCTAAATCCATTGTCTTTAATAGCATTTATTTCTGCTTTTTGCCAATCTGATGGGTGATACAGGGTCATGTACTGGTGTCCAATCATTGACTCCTAATATCAGTACTGCCCTTCTGCAGAGTAAAGTAGGTCCTTGGGTGCTTCTGGTTGACTTCCCATAGAGTCCTAGAATTATAGAACTATTTAGGTTGGAAAAGACCATTAAGATTATCAAGCCCAACCATTAACCTAACACTGCTAAGAACACCACTAAACCATGTCCCTAAGCTCTGCACCTACACATCTTTTAAATACCTCTAGGGATGGTGACTCAACCACTTCCCTGGGCAGCCTGTTCCAATCCTTAAAAACCCTTTCAGTGAAGAATTTTTTTCCTAATATCCAATCTAAACATCCCCTGATGCAACTTTCTTCTGGTTTTTTGCTTGTTTCTTGGGGGAAGAGACCAACCCACCTCGCTACAACCTCTTTTCAGGAAGTTGTGGAGAGTGATAAGGTCTCCCCTCAGCCTCCTTTTCTCCAGGCTAAACAACACAGTTCCCTCAGCCATTCCTCATAAAACTTGTGTTCTAGACCCTTCACCAGCTTTGTTGCCCTCCTTTGGATACGCTCCAGCACATCAATGTCTCTCTTGTAGCAAGGGGCCCAAAACTGCACACAGTATTTGAGGTGCAGCTTCACAAGTGCCTAGTACAGAGAGACAATCACTTCCCGAGTCCTGCTGGCCACGCTATTCCTGATACAGGCCTGGATGCTGTTGGCCTTCTTGGCCACCTGAGCACACTTCTGGTTCATATTCAACCAGGTGTCAACCAACACCCCCAGGTCCTCTTCTGCCA